>JAWZYV010016512.1:0-42399 GCA_038373885.1 Cheiracanthium punctorium | reverse complement strand
ATCACATCCAGGAAGTAAACAACTCAACCATCCAGGTGGGAAACAACTCAACTCCACTCGTGACGTCACATCCGGCCACGCCCCTATGACGTCATTAGGCCACGCCCCTTGTGACGTCACTTCCGCCTCGTATAGTGGAATACATACTACTACCGCCTGTAGTCCAAAGGCCATCCAGTGACGCGATTTTTACAATGTGGCCTTTAAAGTTTGTTTTACTGCATTAACATCATGCAGTCTAACATTACTCTATTTCTCTTGACGTAATCAAAAGTCTCGCTTTATGTGGAATCTTCGGAAAATGCTGACTTCGAGAAGCTTCTTTTAAATACGGCAACAGCTACAAATACGAGGCAGAGACCGCAGTTTCAGTTTCTCAGCGAGCATCCGTTGACTGTGTTCGTTGTATTACGCTGTGAACTGTGCTATAGAAGCGGTATTTTCGCTTGCATTTTGAAGCTTTGTTTTTAAGTGCTGTGAGTCATTGCTTAGTCTTGAGGGACTGTTTATGATATCCCTCATATATTTCCACTGAATTTTTGCCTGTGGAAGTGTTTTATTTGACGTGAGAAATACAGCATTTGCGAAGCTTCTGTACTAAGCAGACTGTTATAAAAGCACGTTACTGCCAGATTGTGCTTGCGAATTTTGTACAGCTGATTGTTCGACGAAGTTCTAGAAGCAATAAGGTCTGTATTTCAACCTGACAAGTGGACTCTTTACTAGAACTTTATACACCTACTGGACTTTAAACCGACTAACGCAGAATCTAGCAGAGTTTTCTGCAAATGCATTTATAAAACATTTGTTTGTTTTAAGCAAATAGTTTCCTTAAACTAACAAAATGTTTTGTTGAAATAACCAAACAATCTTTAAAAAATGATTTTATTAATCTGGCAAAAATTTCGTGGTGCTGCTTCAACTGTGTTGAATTTTTGTTAGTTCAACAAAACATTTTTTTTTTTTCTGTGCACCAAGAACAATTTATTTAATGCGTGAATAACAATTACCTCGAAATGCAGCCTACAAATTTGAAAATCGCCTGATGTTGAAACAAATATTTAAAGCATCCATTCCAGCGTAATGTAAATATACGAGAATCCCGTGCGACATACATTCCAGAAGAAAAATCGCTTTCCCTCTATGACCCAGTAAATGCTCTCTAAGGTAACATTAGCGATTGATATGAACGATGTAACAGAACTTAACCGGGAAAACTACAAAGTTCACATCTTACTGGAAAGTTATTAATTCTGGAGCCAGCACATTTTTAAAAAAAATTCAGCTTGAAGGCTTCATCCGCTGAGCGTCATTTTAACGATTATACATCAGCTTCGAGAGACAGTTGTAATCATATATCATGATTCTTAAACATATGTGCGGTATGTAATCACTAAGGACGCCTATATACTTAAGATTTAATACTTTATACTTAAGACTTGTAGACTTAATATTGTATTTATATAGCTTTGAAAGTAAGAAATTATGTTAGTTTGCAATGTTGTAACAATAATATTCTTTTTCTCACTTTCTTGTGCTTTTATTTATTTTTTATATATTTTACAAAAAAATTAGAACTAATTTATGCTTTAAAAATTAAAATGAACCAGTGTACATTGTTATGTTTTAATTCATTTGTATGTTTCAGAAAACTAATAAGCCAATATACTGATGTTATGTTATAACCGATTTATGTTATTTAGAAAATTAATAAACCAATATGTTCCTGTTACTTTTTATTTATTTTTGATTTATAGATGCTCTTTCAGTTTCAAATTGTGTTTTCCTAAGGTTTTTTTCCCCGTACTTTACCTTTTTTTTATCATTTTCGATTCGTCACCTAATCACTTTTTCTTTTTCCTGCTTGGTCTTTTTCTTTTTGGTCTAGTTTTCTTCCCTGGTTTTCTGGCATTTTTTCGCTCTTTGTAATGGCATTGTATCTTTTTTCTCTCTAGATATTTTTTTCTTTCTTTTTTCCATGCATTTAAGCTATGTATTTGGTTAATATTTCTCTCTTGCATAAAGTGAAAACCTTTGCATGATATATATATATATATATATATATATATAACTCGGCTGTTCGAGCCTCGTCAGGGGGAGACAACCCTGAACCTCCCTAATTTTTTTAGTTTCATTATTGCTATATTAAAACGATATCAATTGACTATGTCATTTTATCTCTCACCCCTTTTCCATTTTCTTTTATTCTTTCTTTATATTTATTTCATCGACTGGAAGTAGAGGATTTCCTGATCTTTCCTTGCAGTTGCAAACGTGGGTCGATGATAACTGAAGTAACTTATATAATTTTTAGTATCTATCTTAAAGCACCAAAAATTTTGATTTTGGTTATTTGATATTGTTGAGAGAGCTTTAGGCGAGTAAGGTTGCTGGTAACCCTATTGGCGAGTCATCCAGAGTGGATAAGAATCCCAGGCTGTTATGCTTATGTTTAAAAGTATTCTTTTTCCACTTTCACATTCTTTAGCCCAGTGTCCGATGCGTTTACACTTTTTACAAGTTATTCTTGATGCATCCTTAATTTTATGAGTCCATGTTTCCATGTTTCGTAGTTATCTTTATTAAGCGTTTCAATTCGCCAAGTTCCAATCACCATTTTGAGGATGAATGATGCAGCCTTGAAACGAACGTTAAAAATCAGCAAATAAATAAATTAATCCTTATGGTGTCCATAACCTTTTATAAATGTTAGCAGAGTTATGGCACAATCATAGTAAGCGTGGGATTTTAACATAACATGTACTTTATTAAATTAGAACGGACGAAACAGGCGCATCACATATCAAGGTAACATCAAGAAGGAAAAAAGTATAGAAGAAGTAAAAAGACAGTTAAGTAGATAAATGTTTATTGAGGGATACAGAATTCAGGAGGGTAAGACATTGCACAATAAAAAAATAAACAATTCAATACTCAACAATTTTCTTAAGCTGTTTAAATTTTTATGATTATAACCTATTTATAGAAAAATGCATGTGATGCATACTCTACAGCTTACGAAATATTGTACGATAGATTAAAGCAGTTGTGAACTAATAGTATTTAAATATATGTAAAATTCTCAACAACTTTTATGTCGCATTTTTGGGACACATTTTTGGGACAATTTTCAATAAAGGGGGTGAGAGATAAAATGACATACTCATTAATATATATATATATATATATAGCTCGGCTGTTCGAGCCTCGTCGGGGGGAGAGCCCCTTGAACCCCCCTAATTTTTTAATATCATTATTGCCATATTAAAACGATATTAATTGACTATGTCATTTTATCTCTCATCTTTCGTGTATTTCGCCTGGTAACCTATTTATAGAAAAATACATATGATGCATATTCTACAGCTTACGAAATATTGTAACAATAGATTAAAGCTGTTGTGAACTAATAGTATTTAAATAAATGTAAAAAATACATGCGATGCCTATTCTACAGCTTACGAAATAGTGTAACAATAGATTAAAGCTGTTGTGAACTAATAATATTTAAATATATGTAAAATTATGTCGCATACTTTTATGTCCCATTTTCATGCCGCATTTTTGGGATAGCACATTTTCCGACAATTTTCAATAAAGGGGATTAGAGATAAAATGGCATAGTCATTTATATATGTATGTACGTATTACTTTGTCTACTTTTGTCTTGTAAATCCTATACCAAAAGATAAAAGAAATAGACATTTTAGAATTTAGAATTTTTATTTTTATTTCTGAAGGAATTTGACAAACATATTTACTATGGAAAATTCCATTATTTTTTTTTTTTTTTTAAGGCTGGACAATAGGTGGTTCTTCATTTAGAAAAAAAAATTTACTGTTTATCACTAAATTCACGATATTTGTATTAAAAAAACTCCTTTGTATAAAGCATTGTATTATACAAAGGAGTTTTTTTTGTATGATTCAAATTTTCATTGGTACTCTCTCAGAAAAAAAAGTTTTGGAGTATTGCTCTTTATTAATAGTTCTGATAATTTATGAAGTTACAATATCTTCATAAATTATCAGAACTTTCTATGAAAATTTTTACAAAAGTTGCGCTATAGAGTTATCTAAAACCTTTGTAAGTGAAATTTTGACATCAATAATTGTCTTTTCTAAATGTGTAGTTAAAAATTATTTAACTTCCATTCTTATGTATCTTGAAATATTTTTTCATGATTTTTCATCATCAAAATCATGAAGTTTTACATGATTTTGAACGTAAACATTTATCGCTACAGTGGGAAAAAGTTATTTTCTTTCTTAATTTCTGTACGACGCCTGAAAGGCGATCATTCGACGCGATATTTTTCCCTTCGAGAGCCATTGAGAAGTGGTTTAGGTCAGCATACATTTATCTTTATATCTCTGACACTTTTTAGAATATAATTCTCAAATTTTGTCCATCACCTCATTAGCACTTTGGAGTGATTCATCACAGGAAGATGAGAACTCAAACGGGAGCTTTACCTTCTCAATGTTGTACGCAGTTCTTGTAATACTTTTTGGAAATTCGAAAAAATATTTAAATCCAAAACCTCTTATTGCTTTTGGCAAGGAATTGTATATCTAATTTAAATAATTGAGGTGATGTTATTTTTAAATTTTTCTTTCACAAAAAGGGAATGGGAAATAATATTTCTTATATAATATTTTTGTGGATTAAAAGCTTAAAATGCAATTTGCGAAGCTTCATTTATGCTCTTTTAAAAAAAATGAAGGAGTATTACAGATTTATTTTTAAAAAATACTTACACTCAAACAAAAAAAGAAAGAAAATTCATGACATACATTTTCTTTTTGTCATTTACAGTTTTAAAAACTTTTGGGGTTTTCTTAGGCCCAAAGAGGAAAAATACCGAATTATTTCTTCTTTTTTCTTTAAATTCTGCATATCCTAGAAAGCAGAATCCTTAAAATCTATTTTTTACACGAATACAAAAGTTTAGGCTGATCTAAAAAAGGAGGAAGTAAACTAAGTGGAAATAAAAATATGGCTGTCGATTCCAAGCATTATTTATCAGTTTGTCATGCTGCCTTTTAAACATTAAAACAATAATAAAGTAGAGAAATCAATATCTATATACTTTTTTTTTCTTTACGGTTTCGCTTGCAATATATTTCTTTTAAAAAAGCACGAGAGAAAAGAAATAATTTATCATATTTTCAACTGTCCTCTCCTTTTTTTAATTTTGCTCTTGCTAGTTCTTATTTCGCTCATTGAGTATCTGAGCAGAAATTTTGTAGACTGAAGAAGTTTATCCGCTTTTTCAGTCTTCATGTTGACGAGAATTTTTTTTTTTCTTTTTCTGCAGATACTTTAAAACTTTAAGAGTTAAAAGAAAGGAACTTTTCGAAATAATAATCTTTAAAGTCAGTCGTGCATTAGTTAGAATTCGTATTTTTATTTTTCTTCGCACGAAATTTCTTTATAAACTACTACAAATCTTTATTTCTTTTTTAAAAATCGCTTGAGACAGAAATATTTGTCATGAAATAAGCAGCAGTTAAAATATTTTATTTTGCGCATTGCACGTAGAAATGTCTGGCATCTCGAAGAGAAATAACAATATAGAAGAAAAACTTCCTTCTAAGAACTCTCATTACTTGTTCCTACTTGGTTTGAATAACATTTGAACTTGAGACAAGTAAGCTTGTCCAAATTACGTCTTCTGGGATTACTCTGAAGGAGTTTGTGCAGTCTGTGTAATTACTGCTTATTCATTCATATTTTATTCAAAGGATGCAAAATATACATTACTTTTCAATTAATATCTCTAATTTGTCACGTATAATTTCTATGCACAAATACAAGGGAAGCTACGCAAAAATTTATGTGCACATAAAATGTGCAGTTTAGAGTTAGGGTAAGAGCATAAATAGGACAATATCATGCGCAAGCTCTGAATCATTTATTATTGTACTAAAGCAATGGGATTTGCACAAAAAACTTTCTTTTTTTGTCTTATCTTATGAATATTATAAAAGTATAGTTCCATGAACTGATTTCGCTTTCTGATATATATTTTTTAAGGTCGTGTCATTTCTCCTCAGAGTGAGACATCGAAAGGGTTTTTCAAACAGTTATTAAAAGAAAACTGAATTAATGTTTTTTTTATTAGCACTTGTTTTACATTTTTAAGAGTACTTTCAAGCCCTATTTTTATTTTGTTTACATCTACCATTGTTTAATAAACAAGGGGTGTTGTGCACTTGCCCCTGTGTTTGTTGATACGGGGCATCACCGAATATGTACTTGCCCTACCAAGTAAGTTTTATGCCTAAATTCATGTTGCTGTACGTCTGTTTATCAGCGAAACTGTTTGTAGGGATCATTCAATCCATAAACACTGACAACTCAATAATAAGGTTTGTGAGAAAAATACGTAATAAGAAGATAAGCATCTTCCAATTTCCTGAAAATGAGTGATACCATCACTAAGATATCAAAGATATCGTGAAAATTTTACCAGAACCTTCACTAGGGCGCAGAGGAGAAGTTGTTCTCTTCTGTGCCCCACACAGTTCTCTTCTAACAATATCCAATAGGGAAAAAAAATTGGATAAGAAGGTGTACATATTGTAAGTATTAAATATAAGTGATTTCATAGCTGTGAATTAACTTTTGCTCTATATTATTTTTTTAAAGGGTTTTTTTATATTAAAAATGAAATTAATATACTAAAGACAAGACAGCCTTTATCAAAAACATTCATTATCAACCACCTGAAGTTGGATTTAATCCAGTTTAGTAAGTAAAATCAAAATAATGGCATTTTAACAATTGAGTAACGGGAGCTTTGGCGTCTTAGTGGATAAAAATCATCAAAAATAAATTCCCAACATTCCATGTATCTATTTGTACTGGATTTTAAGCATGTTGCTCTTTAAGATGTTGGATTTAAATACTCTGTACTTGTAAAATTTTAAGCTAGCATTCATTTGTTCTTTTTAATAGTTTTATATAAAACAGTCTTAAAAGCAAAAATTTTCACTTTTTAAGAAAGAAAAAATAAATTATATTTAAAAGTACTTTTCTTAGTTATTTTATTCTTCCTTTTCTTCTAGTAGTGTGTATTAATTTTTCTGTATGATGGTGCTTGAGGAAACACCGCTAAAATGACGAATCTTAGCACCACACTTTTCAAAATACCGGTTGCAGTTAAATTGGCCCCGGAATTTCCGTGAAACGTTCAACTATATTTTTAAGAGTGATACATAAATAGTGTTAAAATATATTAAGAAAAAAAAATTAAAGCAACGGGAAGTTTTGAGGCTTAGTGAGTTAAGTCATAATATAGAGTGCTTCAGGAATATCTGGCACAATTGAATCGGTGAGTGCAGATACCGCCTCAGTCACAAAAAGGAAATTTTTCAGGAGAGAGAAAAAACTTCATAACTCCTCCAATTTTCAGATATTTAAACTTTTTTTTTCCTCTGTCATAACATGCATTTATGTTTCTGTCATGCAAATATTACCTAATTTCGACATCCATTAGGCTCAGGAAAATTTAAAATTGGATTCGGACTTATGCTGTTTCTGCACTCAACTGGCTTTTAGTCAGCTGAAAACTTGGAAAAAGGTAATCATTCAAATCAAATCAAAGCAAATCAAATCACCATTTATTGTCTAACCATATTTATGGTATACAAAAGTCAAGAACATGAATTTTGGAGAAAAAAAGTGCTTGTTTGCAGAAAATTATGGAGAGGAAAATCTAACATTGAAGCTGGAATAACTATTTTTTAGAAAACCACCCCTAGGGCTGGCCAATCTAGGGTCAGGTGTTAAATAATAGTGTTAAAATACATCATTTTCAACCATTGATTCATTGTCGTGTGTCGACCATTGATCACTGTCGCCCATCGTTCGAAAAAGAAGCCCCGTATCTACGAAACTACTCAACAGACTAACGTCGTTCTTGCCCTCAACACGCATCTTGCATTTCTACGCTTATTTTTATCGAAAACGATTTTTCGCCTTTTTGTGACTGAAGTGGTTTCTCCCCTCACCGATTCAATTATAAAAGGAGGTAGAGGAAACTTTGTGAGTTCAGAATCATAAAGCAACATAGGCAGGAAAGCGTTCTCAACACACACCAGTTAATAATAACTTCAAGGGGACATGGGGAATTTTCTAAGCTACGCTTTGCTGAAACATAACTACAGTCGAAGCCACTTAATGGAATGATTGTTAAAGGAATATCTCGGTTATTGTAATAAATTTCCAATGTACTAAACCGTAATAATTAGTCAGTGGGATTTTGGGTATTGGAAAATCCAGTTTATTGGACTCAAATTTCGCAGCAAGTTGGCTATTTCCATTAAGTGGGCTCGACTGTGTTTTTATTTATTCGCTTTTACTTATTTCATACTTTATGTCTGGTTCAAAACTTGTAATCAGTGTTTCTTGCTATCTCTCTATCTACAACTAAGCTGAAAATTTGAATCTTAACTAACAATGCATGTGCTCGAACAAAAAAATTTCAATTTAAGGATTTAATTTTATTAACAGTCATGCAATTTGTTCAACTTTCTGTAAATGAAACATGCTCACTGCTTCAAAATTCTGTGTAGTACAGTAATAGTTTACTGATTAACTTTCTAGTTGTCATACAGTTAGACCGTATTCAAGTTTCTCTTCCAATTTCTTTTTAAAGGTAAATTTTCTTGCGAATACAGAACCTTTTACCTGGCAATATAAAAATATATTTCTAATGTTTTGTTATTTAAAAAAATGGTTACAAGATTCATGAGCCTAAAAAGCGCAATGTAGTTTTTAAAATGTTTTAAGAAAAACTTTTATTTAAAAACGAACTAAAAAAATAACAGTATAATTTTATTTATTGGTACTATAGAACATTCAGAAGTTCTAAAGCTAAGAATAGAAGTATAGCATAGTTTACGCCTATAATGTATTTCATATCTATAACAGATGAACGACTCTACATTTATGTTATTAGTCGTAAAAACCTTCAATGTTCCCGGGAATCAAATAAAAAAATTATTTTATTCTTACTTCGTTTTAAAATAAAAGCGTGTTTTTGTTGTTTCTTTGCAAAAAGTAGTGAATTAAAATCTATAATTATAATCTGCATTTAAATTTGAATGATGCAGTTTTTGAACAGTAAAATCATTTTTAATAAAGCTTAACAAATTAAGTTAAGTTTGTTAAGGGATTATTAACAAATATATGAAAATGACATTTTTGACCCTACATTACTCTATAATTCTTAATAGTTTTAGTTTCCTCCATTACTCTTTACTGTTGTACCAGACTTTTTAAAGCATATTGTATATTAATATGTATGTCTGGATAGTTGAATGTGCACCCACTAAGGCTCAAGAAACTTCTGATAAAATAACGATAATTTTCTTCATTTATGTCCCCCCTTCCTTGTTTTCTTAATTAATAAATTTTTTAAAAAACTGTGTGTTACTCGTATATTTATTAATTTAATCGCTTTACTTAATGGAAGGGCGTCCAAATAATAACTGGACACTGGCCCCAAATATCTAGAATCGACTTTGTATCAGGCCCTGTTGAGTATAAAGCTAATTTTCATCAAGAGTATTATTCACGCTATTTCTGCAATGCATCAAAAGTATTCTGCATAAAACTATTTTTATTTTATTTAAACTATGAAATAACGGCATAAAAGTATCTAAAATTTTTAATACTCATCTGTCAGGTAAAAGTAGTTCAGAAGTTGCTTTTTCTCCTTAGATTCGTGTCAGTATAATTACTTTCCCAGATTTAATTATCTGCGCTTCTCGTATCGGCCCAAAATTTATTGTGAATGATACATTCAACTTTACCATTACTGTAATAGAAATTTCAATTTCAATTTAGACCAGACTTGTTCCGTCATCGACTCTCGGCAAATTGGAAACTAGGATGTAACAGAATTACTATATAATTCAAATTCTAATGAGCTTCTTGCAGACATTTAAAGACTCTTTCAATTTCTGAACACAATTGACCGCCTAATGAATTTCTATTTACACCGAGATTGGCGCCTCTCTTTGTGGAAAGTTGCTGAATAAAACTTGTCAAGCATATGCTGAGTGGTTTTTTATTTATTTTATTTATTTATATTTTTTTCCGACCCGCATCATGGTAATTGACGTTCTGTTTGGCTTCATGTTTTGAATTGAAATGCTATTTATATGCAATGTGACTGCGATCTAGGGGCAGTTGAGTTGACTACTGTTAAATTAAAAAAAAAACAAAATCGATTTTCAGAAAGTAATGCATGTTCAGCGGCGCAACCCAGGATTTTAATTAGAGGGCAACAAATACAATTGCATTTGCTTATAACGGCTTCGTTTTCAGGGATATCTCTCTTAAAATATCTAAGTATTATGTATCATTCGCCAACAGAATAAAAACTCACTATTCATGCAGCTCGGTTATAGCGTCATAAATAATTATCTAGTGTCTTCAGTAACCATATAATCAAGCTCAACAGTATATCATGTACAATCTTTTATTATTTAATATTATCTGTATTTATTTAATAACAAGCTTTTTTAATACTTTGCATGCACCACATGGCCGCGTGGATAAAGATACTGAACATGATAGATGGCTTAAGTGTGAAAGTCCCGGATTCGGGTTTATCACGAGGCCATTGATCTAATGGTCTAGTTTTTTGGCCGATTATCTCCAGATGTAACGTGAACACGCGTTAGAACCCCTTAAAAAAGTGCTCGGTCCAACGCACCCTTCCTTAGGCAGATAGCCCTCGTGTAGCTTTGCCTTAATACACAATACAATACAATGCAACAAATTTAACAGTTTACAAAATAATTTGGAGACATTTTTTTCATGAAATATTTTAATTTATTAATTAAATAACATTCTCTATTTTTATTCACTTTATTTCTTTACCTACAGTGAGCCTTAGTCCCTATGGCCCCTCTATGGATACACCTATGTGCATCTTATCCCTTCGACTGAACTTATGAGATCGGGTACTTTCGCTTTAGGATTAACGAGATGAACTAGTGGCGGCGGGAGATCATCTCCGCACATATAACACCCGACAACTGAAGGCGTGTCAAGAGCCTTTTCGCCCGGCTGGATTGAGCCGCATCCTACCAGGCGGATTTTCCGGGTTCAAACACGGTTCCCGCCGCACACTTCCCTTCGTTGATGACCCGGATAACGAACACGCATTCTCCTTCTCCCCTTCAGTGACAGATGGAGCCTGCACGGACCCCATCCACCTCTCGCTCGGCCCTTTAAAAGTCCGCAACGAGCGGCAACGAAGTACACAAAGAGCGGCAACATTCCATAACGCTTGGGACGTCCTCCAACTGAATCTCTAGGGATGGAGTAGTGTGGCGACACGAAATTTGAAGGCCGGTCAAAAGGGTACCTCTTTGCCTGGCTTTAAAATGTCTCATTCTACCAAACAGATTTCACGGGTTCAAACCCGGCTTCCACCGCACGCGGTCCCTACAAACTTATGACTCAATATGACGAATCAAATGTCAATGACTAATCAAGTGTGACGAATCAAATCTCAAAATAACGAATCAAATGTAAATGCCATTTGCTTGAAATAATTAAAAATTGCAGGTTATTTTGAGTAAATAAATTCAATAAACTATGATGTGTGAAGCCTAGTGAGGTAATGGTGAGAGCATTGTTCTGTAATGCCCCAGACTCGATCCTTGGTATAACTATAGGATACTATATCTTCAGGAACGGCCTACCGATTTTGTTTAAAGCCTGTTGCAATTTCTGAAGTGTTCGATTGTCCTGATGAACCTCAGCCCCAAGCTCGGGTCCAGCAGAGCAGCGACTTCTATTAGTGTTTACAGGATTTTACATCACAATTTTTTAATAACAATTATTAATGTACAGCAAATCAATACAATATAAAAGAGTTAGTTTACAATAGTTCACAATAGTGTACTTTCGTAACAAATCTGAACATATATGCATAAATATGATATTTTTTTAAACAATTTTGAAAGTTTGAAAAAAACACGAAATAAAACTAAGTTTTTTTTTTATGAGAATTTTTCAAAAATAATATTGAAAACTTAAAACATAAGTAAATATATCTGAAAATAAAATTTAGACTCGAGAAAGAGGATTTTTTTTTTTTATAATTTTGAAAACATAAAACATACTGAAATGTTCGGAAAATATAATTTTGAATTGAATAAGAGACTGGTCTTTTTTTTTTTTTTTTTTTTTTTTTTTCATGCAATTCTAACGAAATATGTATAACAAAATATGTGTACCAAACGGTTTCAATTGAATTACCGATCCTTGGGATGAGTAACGCTTACTCATTCTTTCATGCTTTAGGAGGGTCGACAAAATTAACAAGTTAGTCTGCGAAACTGAACGAAAAGCGGGTGTCCAACGTCATTCTAACTTCTGGTCTGGGCATGTGTTTTTGCACTCCAAATCCTATGGTTGAGAAGGCGTGCTTGATCACGGCAAAATTTTGCAGGGTTATGGCCTGTTTTATCACTGACTTTGTTAGCTTAGTCTACGATGTGTTTCATGATAAATTATCATTAAACACATTATCATAGACAAAAACATGAAAATTAGTATATTTCGCCAAAGGGACAAGAGTAAATAAAACCCAGTAAAAAGTCCGAAATTTATTTATTTTATTTTATTTTATTTTGTTTTATTTATTTTATTTTATTTTAGTTAGTTATTTTTTCGTCAATTGCTAAAAAGAGCCATTTGGAATAATTGAATACTGGATTCTGTAAAGTTTGTTTTTCTGAGAACAATGATCTCTAGGGGGAAAAAGCAAACTTATAGCATATCACAGAATATTTCTGACTTTAGCACGGAATCCAAATTCAGTCAGAAGAAATCATGCATCGAGTCAGTGGTGAAACTTTCTACTCAGTTTGTGAGTTGTACCACTGATAGATATTTGGTTGTTCAGCTAACTATAGTTTCTTATAAAAGTACTGTTACAGACTGGTTGAACTGCATCATATTCAGTGAAATATGCATTTTTGTGCACCATAAGTTATGTACTGTGATTGGGTAGCAATATATTTGTGTTCTTAGAAGACTGCTTGGTTATTTCTTTTTTAATAACCAATTCAAAACTAAACACGCTATAATATTCAAAACTTTTCATTACAGTGTTCCCAAATTTTAAATTTGTAAAAATAAAACGTCAATAATGTATATTTATAAGCAGTAAAATTTGGAAAAGGTTTTACATTTTTCCAAAAATTATTGATGCAATTTGGCAGTTAAAATAGAAACTTGGGACTTTACAAAAACACTATTTGCATAACTGCGCTGGGGAAAATCTCAGTATCTATAACAAAACATTCTATCACATTTTAGGTCCGGGTTCGATTCCTTTCTCGGGCTTTGGTGCTAATTCATCCCTTCCTTCAAAGGGTTTAATGTTAGTTGCCTGCTGGGCACCCCTTTAATGTAATGGCCGATCTTTGGGGGTTAGAAGTGGTGAATAACTCACGGGCTTTCCCTTAAAAAAAATAAACTGGAGCAAATTTTCGAACTAGCTACAAACTTCAGAAACAGGTGGTGCTACGCATTATCTATAAATCGAACAATTATTTTGGGAAATATTAAAGCGACTTAAATTAGCATCTATGTTCATCAGATTTGGCTCTTTGGAACTAAATTTTTCATCAAATTCGTAGCTTATTCTACATTTTGGCACTTAAAGAACTTTTAATGTAATTTGATTGAACTAAATTTTTCATCAATTCGTAGCTTATTCTACATTTTGGCACTTAAAGAACTTTTAATGTAATTTGATTTTCAAAATAGATACTTCTATTAAATGTATTAGCACTGTTGCAAATTAGACATTACATTCTGTCATGTATTTTCAAAACAGAAAATGTCCTAGATAATACCATTAATAAAACATATTTGTGTTATTTTACATATCACGCAGTTACTTTTCCCTAAATCTCCGTCACTGAACATAGAAAAGAAAAAACAATATAACTAAAATACATATGTAAATGCACAAAATAACCAAATAATTTTTGTTTTAATAAACACACCACAGCCAACTTTGATCTAAGAAACAGGATCTAAGAAAAGAGGATCTGCTATACCTTCAATCTCTGCTTAATATTCTAAGACTTTTTTTGCGTGTTTTGTTTTGTTTCTTTTCGTTCAGTAAAATCCAAAATTTTAAACCACGTTCATCTCAACTTTGAAGCAATAAATAATGCATGAGGTTCTTTATTAGATTCCTTTAGTGTTACACAATCAGCATTCGCGTGGGCCGAACTAAGGAAACATCGGCAATATTTGCATTTTACATTCACTTCAAAATACTTTATATGTATATTTTTTGGCCTTAAAAAGATATCAAGTTAAAAAAAAAAAAATCGAAGAATTATTTTTCTGAATATACATCGGCAAATTTTCACAATTGATTTTTTTTAACTTATTCAGCGCCAGGAAAATATGTTTAAAATTAAAGTACATTTTCTGACATATACCGGCCATCATTAAAGAAACTTTTTTTAAAACTGAAATGCGTAGTTTGAGAATGTTAAATTTATTTCTTCGGAATTTCCAACCTGATTTTTAAACAAGGGAATTTTTTAAGTGCAATTCAAATTAATATAAAGCTCAGATAGTTTCCGAGACATCGCATTTTTATCATTAATTACATAAAATAAAATGTGTTTAACTTTTCTCCCAGGGCAGGGCAGATATTTTGTTTGTTTTGTGTTATGGCAAACCTACACGAGGGGCGTCTGACTACGGGGATGGTTGCCTTTATTGGAGGACTTTTTAAAGTATTCATGTTAGATTCGCGTATTCATGTTAGATCTGGAGAAAACCACCCAAAATTCTTGACTGTTAGAATTGACAGCCGTGCGGTAGGCCCGAACACTTATACCATGGACATTCACACTTATACCATGTTCTTTGCCTTGTCCACTGGCCATGGTGAGGCTGCAGATATTTTGTACTCAGGGTCGGATAAAAGGGACGACTTATCAGAAAATTATGTCAAATTACAAAAGACATAAAAACATTAAAAAATTTCACCTGTATTTATTTTATATAAATTATTAATATTAGTTACTTAATCACAGTATAAGTTACACGCTTGAGCAGAATATGTTTAGTATTTGATTCAGACCTTTTTTTTCTTACAATACAGCTTGGATAGAATCCGGCAAAGATATGTACAATTTTCCGAAGTATTCTGATATAAATTTCTGCGATCTGCACTTATTTCACAGCTTCTATTAGTTTTTAAAAAATAATTAGAACTGACTGGCCTTCAAATTTGGCTTTTCAGGAATAAATTGAAGAACATTAACTTCTTTTTTTAGAAGTGGCAAGCAAAGTCTATTTTTTTTCAATCAGTGTAGACGTCACAGTATTAATTTTGAACGGTATTGTCCGATATAAAAAGTCGACAAAATATTTTACAAGTATCACAACATTTTTAAATAACTGATTTTGTCTCTTTTAAGTCATTAGTTGATCATTAAACACAGCCAAACTTCTCGGGAGCTACCACACGAGAAAAATCGGTCGTTAAATGAAGTGGTCGTTCAAGAAAGTATAAGCAATTGGTAGCCAAGAAAAAATAAAGCTAAAAATATTGCTTGTTTTCTTATGTATGAAATCGCATACTAAAACATAAACAATAATACAAACATATTTTTTAAATTTAAATTTTAATAAAATATTTAGAAATTTCAAATTGCTTGATTCTTTTTCCTCTTCAAGAGTACTTCTCTCTCCGTTTTTTACAGCTGACAAAAGAGCATTTATCCTGATATTTTTCATGCATTCTGAATTTGCCATAATAAAATCTATTTCCTTTTTGGGTTTTCCAACAACCAAAAGTAACCGCTAACTTCCTTTCCACATTTCCTTTTTCGTGTGATTCGATGACATAAGTGCAATGCTCCAACTGTAAAATCACTCGTTTCTTAGAGATGTTCCTTCTCTAACCTACAAAATTTGCACGCAATGTGTACGGTTTGCAATGAAGCTATTGGTTTGAATGTGGTTTTTGTTATTTATTTTATTCTCGAAAAAATGCAAGAAAATTTCCGGACCAGGGAACCGAGACCGGTCGCTTATGGAAGGTTGTGTGGTCTGATCTTGAGGATAAAAGTTCGGTACTTTAAAAAACTGGTTGTTAGAGGACGGTGCCACTTAATAGAGGTGGTCGCTCGTAGAAGTTTTACTACATTATGAACTACTAAATTTATATAGAGAGGAGAGGGGTGCATTGTGGAATAATCGGAAAATGTGGAATGCCGAGTTTTCAGCTCTGTTATGTGCTGTTTTTACGTGGGAATACCATGAACTACTCAAGAAAGACTCGCATGTTATAATGCAGTGAGTTGACTGATTATTGTAGGCGTACCCACTCACTACAGAACAAAGTTTGCTTTGTGATTTACAAGAGTTTTTGCATATGAATTTTCAAAAAAATTTAACTCACTAGTATAACGTGACTTGAACATTGACTTTACGCATAATGTACATTAATAATTGTCGTACTGTGGCTGTTTTTTAGCTGATAGTGTTTTTCCCACCAGTTCATTTCCCATCATTTTCCCAGAGGGCGTATGGGATATAATGGAATACTAGGTAATATTGTTATGGATTTCATACCATCAACTGAAGGATCGAAAAACAAAGACGCTGAATGTGTCTTCTGCAACGAAAAATTATCCGAAGATCAACGAGGAGAAATTTGGATGGAGTGCTTCAGGTGCTATCTGTATGCTCACCTTGACTGTACCGGACCAGAGAAAGAATATTTTGCCTGCGGCTTTTGTAAATAGATTCCAAGCAGAGATGACTTGATCATAATCTTAGAAATATGGTTTTATAGTTAAAAATAAGTTTCGTGAAGTATAGTTAGTTTTTCAGCGGTTTAAACCACCTATTCCATACTGCCCGACTATTTCATATTAGCCTATAATTGTAGCTATTTTTAATACTTTTTTCAATACCAAAAAATTAAATAATGTTTTACTTTACAAGAGAGATTTCATTACAATCAGTTATAGTATGAGCTCATGATGATGATTTTGGAAATTTTACTCAAAAACCCATAAATTTATATTTATAAATATAAATGGTATTTCATAATACCCTCCTCTCCTCTATAATAAGAGAAATTTAGATCTCAAAACTATAAAATTATTTAATTTTATATTATTGACTAAATTAGATATGTACTACATTGAAAGTTGCGTTTAACAAAAATATATTTGTAAGTTCATAACATGTTGATTTTTGTGTCTTCATCTACTTCCTTTATTTAACGTATCATATAAATTATTTAATGTATTTATTATTATTTTTTTTGTATTCTAACTTTTTCGAATAATTTAACTATTTAATATTCCTTATGAACAATAACAGAAAATATAATTTCTTAAAAATTTGAAGAAAAGCACACGTCCTTTACTTTAGGCGGAAATGTATGTATATTTATAAGTTACATTAACTAATGCTTTATATAAGTATAAAATACTCTGTTATTTCTAACAAAAACTAACTCCATTTTCGGTCTATCACTTCTTTATAATGCTATAAAATATCAGATCGCTCAAAAAAAGACCAATTTTGCTGCATTTCATTAGTTAAGAGAAACAATCACGGTGTAGATTAAAGAAATTACAAGATATCGTAAAAAACTCTGTATTTCCACTCCATACACATGTATATACTACAGCAATTCTTGATATATGGTTAGTAAATATTACATACTTACTATATTATTTAAACTGCTAATTATTATTAGTTCAGATTGATTCAAGTGCATGAAGTTGAACATTCCTTATCCATTCCTAATGCCTGTTAATTATTATTACTTCAAATTCTTTCAAAACGCTAACATTCCTCACCGGGCCCAGCGTTGCTTCCTTTCTCCGATTCTTTGAATGCTCTAGGCTCGGTGCGAGTATTTCAAGACCAAGACGAGAATGCAAAGAAGAAGTACTGTGCACAAAAGGGAAGCTTACACTCCGTTTCTCTTGGAAGGAAGCCATAAGTTTAAAGACACCGTAATGAGAACGCAATTTTAAATCAACGAACTTGTGTGTTGAAGCCAGCTTAAAATAAACTAGCTTTTGCCCTCAGAACTGTGAAGTGTTGATGGTGAAGTAGAACTATGAAAATTTAACATATATCTACATCTCTCAATATTTGTTCAAGATAAAATATGTCGAACAAGCTACCAATATTGAATTAAAAGCTTTGTTCACAGTTCATTAGTAAAAGTTACAATAAACATTATCTAATGTTTTACTCAAAAGATTATTTTTTTCGGTTTTAGATATTATTTTTAGATTTGCATATGAAGACACAGAACTGAAACCTTCTTATCCATAACTCAAATCAAATTCAAAACACGATTTTGTCTCGAAAGTGTTACTAATAGAAACTATTTCTGTGTTACTTCATATATCATTCGATAGTTTTTTGTTGTCATCTACATTAGCAAAGCGCGAATTTCTGAAACATACATGTAAATACACTGTATAATTAAATAAACATACTTTTCTTCAATGATGCTTTTTAGCTTTCGAAGCATCCCAATAAAAGGTCTTCTTTATCATCTATCTGCTTAATACTCTGTGGCACATTTCTGTTCAATATAACCCTAAACTTTAAACCACATTCATCTCAACTTAAAATAATAAATAATGCATGAGGTTCTTTATTGGATTCTTTAAGTGTTACGCAATCAGCATTCCCAAAGTCTCAAATAAGGAACATCAGGCAATATTTGCATTTTACATACACTTCAAAAAATATTCTTGTTTTTAGGCATCAGCGAAAAGAAATTTAAAACATCATTTTTCTACATAGATAGTGCCAAAAGTTTTAGAATTGAGGCTTCTTTTTTTTTATATAAGAAATTTATTCAGCTCAGTAGTTGGTTTTTTTAATACACCTTTCCAAATGCATAAAAGCCGCTACCGTTAAAGAAATTAAAGTGAAACATTTTTTCATTAAAATCAAACTATTTTATTAGATGCAAAACTTGGGATTCATGAACTGAATTTTAATATACGTGAATTCGCAGATATATGCAAAGTAATTTTAGATATATTTAATACATTAGAAAAAACATTAATACACTTGCACTTGCGATTTCTCCTATGAAGCTTTTTTTAATGAAATATTTACAGGTTTTCGTTTCTTAACGAAAATTAGAGTAAGACACCAAAAATTAAATTCCCTTTGAGATGCGCGAAAATTCCTTTAGTCTTTTTACATTTACAAATCATTTAAGAGTTTCGAGAATTCATAACGATAACAGAAAAATATTAACCCTTTCGTGCCTGGATATTTTTGAGACTTTCTTCGATTTTTGCTAACACCAGCAGTAATTGATAAATTTCTGATGTTAACTTTTTGATCAAGATATGATTTCACTTAAAATCATTACGTATAAGAATTGAAATGTCAACATCCCACTTGGCCATATTAAAATGTTTTGTGGAATTGAGGTTCAATACTCGCGAATAAAGACTCGGAAAAATAAATAACGTTTTCGAATAATAGCGAAAATGCCGTCCCAAAAAAGGGACACTAGGCATAAATGGGTTAATAACAGAGTGGTGTCCCCAGTTATAGCCATTACCCCTGTTATAGCCGCTTTCATGAATTTTATTATTTTCGTAAGCCTTAAATTAAACTAATAAATCAAATTGTAAACTACAACAAGCTACAGGCAATTTGTTCTTGAGTCCGCTGTGACTAGTTGGTAAAAACATGCAAAAGGAAGGCATGCTGTTTTATTTTATGTTGGGTAGCAGTGTGAGAAGGATTTCTTAACAATTTGCTTAGGCATCATCTGCTTGCATCATGTTCAGTCCATAGATCCTATGTATACTTAGAAGGTTTTTTTCAATATTTATAGGTAAGATAAAACCATATTGAGTCATTATTTCTGATGGCGTAAATCAGCAGAGTACAGTGTATTGAGGAGGTCTCAATAATAAGGCAGACATAATGAACATAAATTTATTGGCCAAAATTAAAATCAAATACATTATAATCATTTACAAAAATGCCACCTGGCATTACCTCGCGCTGCGACTTTCATGTGTTGAAGCTTTTATACGTGTATTCATTTGCATATGTCTTAAACAAGTGATAAAGTAAATGACAAAACATGGAGGAAATTTATAGCATGCATGTCGAAGCTTCGACTTTAAACAAAGAACGGAAAATTGCCCGATACATAACCTATATCCTTCCGCTAGCAAGAAGGTAGAGGGCGCTACTATTGTGAACGAAAGAAAAAGAATAGGGTCGGAAAATAGTTAAGTGTTCCAGAGAGTGAACCAATCCGAAAAAGTAAATAAAGTAAAAGTTAATTTTCCTAACAATTTTCAGTTATAATAAGTGCAAATTTTAAATTTTAAAAGTAAAGACAGTAGCTATAACTCGTGTCTATATAAAAACAATTTTTCCTGTAGCCATAACTGGATTATATGCTATACCAGTTTGTATAATTTATTTATAACCAGTGTTTTAAAAATGGTATTAATAGAGGGTGCATCACAATTCCCTCCAGGGTTTAGAAGGCTTGTAAAAAAATATATGTTACCAATACAGCAACAAAGTTGACTCAATTGGAGAAAGAAATGTTATAAGTTATATTTCTAATATGTGAACTTTTCGTGACAGCGACAGATTAATGCAATTTTGTCGGGGGTGGGGGGAGCGCAGCTGGTTTGTTGAATCGCCAACATGACGAAACAAGGTCCGATTGTATGGGGTGGGGGGCAGTCAGAGGGCCAACCTTCCCAATTCAGAAAAAAGAAATCAATGTAAAAGATCCTATTTTACTTCCATAAAAGGGATGTATATATCAATCGTCTAACTGACCGGCCCCGCCGACAAACTAACTGCCTCCCCCCCACACACCTCCAACAGAATTGCATTAATTCGTCGCTGTCCACATATTGGACTTTTGTGAAGCAAAACTTATAACATTTCTTTCTCCAATAAAATCAACTTTGTTGCTGCATTGGTAATATGTATTTTTAAAAGCCTTACAAACCCAGGAGGGATTTGTGATACACCCTGTATTTAAAAGTCAATATTATGGTTTTATAGTAATAATGACAACTTAGTAAGAATTTGCAACCAGAGTTATTGTCGAGCTTGGACCTCAAGGTGTTAAATCATGCTCACCTATAGGACATGTTCATAGGTGCACAAAAAAAATAGTTCGTAGGGGCTCCCCTCCCCCTTAATATACATACGCATAGAGGCGGATTCAGAAATTGTTTTAAGGATTGTCTGTAAAGCTCTTGAATAAGCCAAACAAAATGTACAACAGAGCCGAATGAAACATAAACTAATATATTTTGTAAAGGGCTAATTTTCAAAAGTGTTTATTTGAACTTGATAAAATGTACATCAAAACAGAGTTCAGCCATTATGAGAATAAGTTTGAAGAAGTTTTAATTTAAAGGAGAAGCTTACTCGACCCAAGCTAAATGTTCAACAGAGTTTAATATTACCTTTAAGCGAATAAATTTTGGGAAGAGCAAATTTTAAAAAAGGGCTTATTTGATAGCGGAAAGTAACGTCCTAGAGACAAGACGAGTAACGAACCGTCTGTACCACATCGGCTATATGTAAGAAAGCGGATGAATCTAAATACAGCTTCCACTGTTGTGTTGCAATATTAGAAATTTTCAAACTTAACTTTTTTAAATTAGTGTTCGTCTTCTTAGAGCCTCTTTGGAAAAGAGAAACAACGTAAAAAAAAATTCTCTTGAGTTCAGGTAGTCGAGTCTAAAAATAACATTGAATCGATCCAAGCTTCCTCCTTACATGCCCATCGTTGCTTCATAATGGTAAACAACTATGGGCACAGAAGGGAATATTCCTGCATCCTGTTTTTTTACGACGATGTTGGCTAACATGTTACTTATTGGGTAAGCAGCTGTGCAAGAGCAAACAAGATCGGGCTCGAAAGTTCAAGTAACCAATTCTTGAGTGATTTACCCTCATTTTCTTTATCAGGAGATAGGTACCCTCTGTGATTCATGGGTCTTTTACAGCCTAAAACAAGCGGACCAGAAGAATTCTCCAAACTGAGCAAGCCACAGCTGATGAGGTAGTGGACGAATGCTACAGGAAAGCCTCTTACTACAGCAAGTAACATTTGTGTTATCCGGATAATATGCGTTTGTTCCGGGTCTAATTTATATCCCCTCATCATGACTTCAGTATAACTTAGTATCGGTGTATAATTTCAAGCAGAATATATAACTTAATTACAGGAGTACAACTTTCTTTTAATACGCTGCTAACATGACATTTCTTGTCAATATGCTATACTAAGAGTTCCGTTGTATTCAATTAATTGGACCAAAAGATGTTTCTGTAGTCACGTACAAATTGTAACCAACAGTTCTTTTTCTCTTACAAAACTATCACTTTCTCCCTAGTCTGTTTCTGCTTTATTTTTTTTTAACTTCATTTTTATTTTGCAGGGTTCGTACGGATCTTGGACTTACTAAAATTCCAAACTATCGAAAAAAGGTCTCGCATTTTAAGATTTTTAAAAATACAATAGGGTAAACAACTAACATTTCGAAGGACAATTTTTCAAATGTAATTTCAGCAAATGAAGGACCCGTACGACCTCAGTTTAATTTATACATATTTTTGGGGATTTTGTGACAATTTCCTCCCATTCTTTAATACTCCATCGTAAAAATTAGTAAGGTCATAGCATTTGTAAAAAATTGATTTCGTGCGATGTTAAAGTCCAGTCCCCCCCCCAGGCCTCCTGTTAATCCAAGGTACTTTATAATGCAACTTCTGAATGAAAATTTAATAAAAATATTAAGTTTTCTTGGTTTTAAATTTTTATTAATTTAACCAAACGGATTCAAAACGGAATCTACTTTTACAACTTTCACCAGGATAACAATCGTACATCGCAAGAGTCAGCCAGTCAATGATACTGGAAGTAATTAAACTTGGATTGGCCTAGCTTAAGTATAGTTCCGACATTTGCGAATATTCTCTGAAAGCTATACACTAGCCCTTCCTTCTCCCTCTATTCATCAAGACGTTTCCGGGCAAGAGCTTAAAAGTTATGCGCCAGAAACATTAGCATTTCAAGTTTTATGAGCAGAATTTATTTTCTCATTTCATTAAAAAAAATCTGGAGTGACTCCACTCGACTTTCCGAACACTTACGATTAAGATCATTACCGAGCACTTAAATAAATTTTAATCGATGAATAATTCAAACATATATACCAAATTGAAACTCAATCGAATGCACCGTTTAAACGTTTGCGCACTTTCAAGAATTTCTCACCATATGCCATAACATAAAAGAAAGTTTTCTCGTAGCCCTTTAGGAGAACTATAAGTCCTATACACACCAAAATCAATACCAGTCTTGCAACGGTGGTTTATAACATATATACCCAATTTAAGCTCAATCGAATCTACCGTTTAAACGCTAGCGCACTTTCAAGAAATTCCCCCCATAGGCCATAATGTAAAAGAAATCTTTGTCGTAACCCTGTAGAAAAACTATATGTCCTATACACACCAAAATCAATACCGGTCTTGCGACGGTGGTTTATGACATATATATCCAATTTGAGCTCAATTGAATGCTCCGTTCAGGAGCTATCGTGTTCACTCACATACACACAAACGCACACTCACACACATCTCGTAAAAATAGCATAAATGGATTCAGAAGCCCTCAAAACGTGTAAAAACACCAAAATCTCGAAGTCGAATTTTTTTCATGATTACAATACTTTCCTTACATGGTACATGTTCGGAAAGTAAAAATGAGTGCCAGACTATTTTTAACTTAATTAGAGGGAGTTTGTTTTAAAGTGGATGCTATCACTACTCAAGTATGTATATAAACGATTAATAGTTTGGCGTTTTAAAAACTTCCATTTTTCCCGTTTACAAGAAAACGGTCACTATGATTCTAAATGTTTGCTTTTCCTAGAAATGTTTTATTTGTGCTAAAAATGTCCAAACCCTTGAAATGGGAGAATGCTATTAAATAAAGTATGGGCAAGGAAAAACATTTTCTTGAATAAATGGTCACATTTATAAAAGGTTTTATTTTAAGAAAAATTCAAAGGTAACTAACTTCTAATAAAAAAGTCCTGCGATTTTAAATGTTATAAGGTTTAGTAGGAATGATCGAAGCGTTGCTCGTTGGATTGCTCAATACGCTTGAAAGTGCTGTAGAAGCTTTCCTCGAAAATATTCTTAATTCTCTCATCTTGCTTAAAATTTTGAGTTACTTCATGATACTCAACAGTTTTATTCACCAACATATTCGATGTTCACCGATGCTACTAAAAATATACCACGGAGAGAAACAATTGATATTAAATGTGCACAAATATAGACCCCGAGAAACCACTTGTTGGTTGTGCAAAGTATATGAATCTAAACTGGATAAATCGAGTATTTACAAAATGCATAAAATGTACAAAACTACGACAAACCAAACGGAATCCGAATCGTGGTACTATCTCAGCAATTTTTAAAGTATTTGAAGTTTTTTTAGTGGTTAAACTCAGCTCGCATAATCGTATCACTAAATTGTTTCAGCACTAGCTAAAGAGGAATTTATGTTCAAGTGCCCACGTTTAAATGGATAAAGGTTATTAAACCTCAAATTAACTTTTTTTTAAACTAGCCTGATAAAATTATAACTTCATTTAGGCTTAATTATGCTAGGAAATTATTAAAATTCAGCATGTAGTTTGCCAGAAAAAATGAAAAAGTTAAAATTCGAAATATTAGTGTCCACCCTATGCCTCTCATAAAACAAAGTAAAAGATAATTCTACTTTTAGTCCCAATATTTTTAGTGGTTTTGTATTTTTCATTTAGCAATAAACTTTGTAGCAATCAAACAATCGGGCAAAAATTTTGTTCAGCAAACCGGATGCATATGCTGTGAATTCATGCTTGTTTGCTCAATAAAATGTTTCCAGACTATAAAATCTAAAAGTCATTTCCATAGTGGTCCTTCGTTTTCAAGACATTTTAAACAAAAACTACAAAATTGTTTCACTACAGGAAAATTGATTGTAGACAGTTGTCTACAGCATACACTGTAGGGTTAACACCCAGTGTTAATATTATGCAATACAGTGATAAAAGAAAATCAAAATGTACCAATCTTTTCTTTTCCAGTCGTTGGAGTTGTTCTCAGACTTGCATAAGTTTTTCAAGCTTGCAGACTACTACGTAGCAATCAAAAACAAATCCGAAATTCTGGAAGTCAAAAGTTTAAAAAACTCTTAACTTTATTAGTTCTTAATGCAAGGTATCCAAGAGTGAGTGGGGGGGGGGGGTTCAATGTGGTACAAACGAACATCAGGATTTAAGAATTCTTAAGATTTAGCCTCAACACTAACCACGTTTGGCCACGACCCAGAGAAATTTACCGATTTGCAACATAGCAATTAATAACTAGGGATGTCGCCAGCGTGGCAACAAAACGACAATTGTCGCCAAACTGAAGCCAGTGGTCACCAGACTCTTAACATGGACGACAACTCTAACCTAAAAGCATTCAGCCAAGAGCTTTTTCCGTCTGTAATCGTCAATTTTGTTTTAAGTCCACTATTACAAGGTTCGTACGGATCCTGGACTCTAAAATTCCGAAATATTGTCGAATGATGGTCCGATACTTTAACAGTGACCCCGTTTTTTTTATTAGAGAACCACTTTCCGTATTTTATCTCAAATAGGACAATTTTTCAAAGGTTCGGAATTTTAGAAAATTAAGGACTCGTACGAAGCCTGTATTACGTAGTACATGGATTGTTTGAATAACCGAGAATTTGAAATGTGTTGCGTTACTTCTAATAGAAGTACAGATGTACGTAATAAGCAATGTGTACAAAAAGTAAAAATACGGCAATTCTACCTTGTGTCTACCAGGTTTGTTTTTTGGACCACCCGTTATTTTTGTGGTCTCTTTGGAGCACCAAATTTCCTTCGCTATTGACTTCCCCATTAATAACAAATATGAAGTCTTAAAGCTTTTAAAAACTTAAGAACTTTAATTTAACACAACCAAATATACTCATTTCGTACCCATCCGAAGAATATTAAATTACACTTGTACCCTTTGATAAAGCCCTGCATAAGCATGTCAAACTTCCTCCATTTCCTTTGTGTTAAAGAAGTCATTGCTAATTTGATAAAATAAAAAGACATTAATTAGTTCAATACTTTATTTTGACGTTCAAAGGGTACTTACATAGACATGCTACAGACATTTCTACATAAAGACTTGCAACAATTACAAAAAAGTCTGACAAATTTTACATTGATCCTACATAACCATAATAGCATATAAATTTGACAAAATATTTAGTCAAAATGCAGGAAAAATTCCTAAATGTATTTAATACAGGTTACATCAATTCAACAAAAATACGAAACTAAATGACCTGGAAAATAAACACTCGTGTACTTTCAAAATATGTACAGAAGACAAAATACGTGCTAAGTTTTTAAAGTATTGAGAAAAAGTTTATTTTCTACTTAAGAAAATCCCAGCTAATTTTATTCCAATATACCTAGAGATTAAAACAACTGTTGTATTAGTTTATATTTAACATGCATGGTATTTACAAAAATGTCAAAGCTAGACTATCCACTTTTACTAAAACAGTATCGTACAAAAGTTATATCTGAAGCAAAAAAGATCCGAGGAATCCCATTTCTGAAAGACTCATTTATACTCTAAATACAAGTAAAAACAATATCGTTTCAACATCTGAATAATGTAATGTATATTAATTTATTTCAAAATAGAGAAATAAAAATAGCATTTGTGTAGCAAAAATACTTAAAAACAACGTTATGAATTTTTGCTCAAAATAACTAAATAAAAGCTTAGTTTTATCAATAATTTAATGATAAGCCGCGACGTGTTAAAAATGCCTATTGATGACAAGTTCAGAAATTTTTATGCCTGGAGAATATAAAATTGCTCTTGACAGGAAAAATTGTCGATAACTTTTATAATCTTCAGTTAAATATAAACATAAAGTTTAAAACTTAATTGCTTAAGCTGAAAATTTAAGAGTTTAAAAAATTCATGATAAATTTAATGTCTATTCAAATTTATGGAGGATTCAAGCCTTCAACTTGCATACCTGGCACCAAGTCCTGCTATTTTGCATTCACTAACACAATATAGAAAATATTTCCATTAAGAAATGCACAACTCCCCTTTCTGTTTTGAATGGACGGAAGGGTCACAGACCTTAACTCCTCATAAGTTACCACTCAAAATATTCAACTAGTACAGCTTGCAAAATATTTTCACGTAAATTATGTTAAGAGGAAAATATGAATCTGCAATTTTGAAGGTTTCATTCTGGCATCTCAACGAGCAATTTGTATTTAAGCCAGAGTACCAAGATTTAATATTAGGGAATTGCAAGGTAAATTTAAAATGAAATTTAAAATATATTTTTAAAATATACTTTGCTTTTTACTCTTGTAAATACAAATACGAAAAATAGTACAAAATTTTCAAAAATTTCAAATACATGTCTCCTTCGATTCTGCTCAACTCTTTACAGAACTACATTTTTTGCATAGGAATATAATACACATAAAAGGAAATTTAATAAGAAATACGATGTTGTACCAGAGCATCTGTAATAAAATCTACATTTAACACAGAAAAGACATTTAACAAAGTGCTATAGACAAGAGAATTGCTAGTTTATTTCAAAAATACAGTTCCCCAACTTAACTTCAAAGCCATGTAATCAGTAACTAATTTTAATTCGTAAGTTGAACTAAAAAGGCAACAGACTGAAAATAAACACAAGAGTAATCCACGTACGTTCGTTATTTTGAGATTTATCTAAACGCATTGACCTCGAAACTAATTTTTCTGAAGGTTATTAGACTTGCTCCCAAACACTCATGATCCTATATTTCTACTGCTAAGTTTTTAAAACTATTTCCTCGCTAACTGGAAGAACACCTATATTTTAATCCATTTTCTTTCCGTTGCAATAACATGTTCTAAGCATTTGCTGAGAAAGTTTAGCACCGCATCAGGCCGAGAAGAGTAAGATTCTATTTAAAGTTTACTTTTTATTAAAAGTTTCAAAAAATCTTGTAGACGCAGAAAAGATTAAGTCCAAAATTAAATGATGTTTATTGGTTAAGGCAAAGATAGACGTGGGCTGTTGGCTTAAAAAGGGAGAGTAGTGCCCCGGACGGAAGACTAGGGTGATCTAAACCGTATTCGTGTTACATCCGGAGAAAACCGCCAGAATTCGTAATAGTAACATCTACAGCTTGGGGGTGAAGCCGGAATGATTGACCTTCAACCCTTTAGGTCATCCAATTCTATCCACTCTGCTACAGTTCGGCTCTAAATCAATGATTTCAGTTAAGTCAAAAATTCAGAATTCTTTGAATGGTTATGTATGTCACTGTAACTAAAAACTACGAAATTTTCCTTCCCTCGGACTTTGGCGTAGGTGTTCAATTTAACTAGCTACTAAATTGAGTAATTTATAGTTTACTTTCCAACTTCCAATGAGATTTGAATTAGTGGCACCAGGGCAAGGCCTAGGTTCGTTCTGTGCACTTTGAACTTGTTTTGACTAGATTCGGTATTATTGAACCGAAAAAACGGTACGTTGTAAAATAGCACTAACAATTTTTAAATACACTCGTAAATGAGTCATTTACCAGTACTTCAATTAAACAATACTTCACGTAGATGGCTGGTCTTCCTAAATACGTCACCCACGCGATAAACAAATCCGTTTTACTGCTCAATTATTAAAACTCTGCTCGCAGAATGGGTGATCAGGCCATCCTGCGAACAGAACTCTGAAGTTGGCCGGACTTCAGAGTCTTTTTGAATGAATATTTAAACACTTAACCCCCCCCCCCAATCCCTAAACAGACAAACCGCACTAATAGTTACACCCTGAAACTCCCAATAATTTAGTGAAGTATTGAGAAAAACCAATCATCAACACAAGTACACTCATGCAGGGTGCACGATTTAGCACCAAAGACAATAAACTTATCTCCCGCAAACTTGCGAAGAAAAACAAGACAGACCAATGGATATTCACATTTGCGTTTAAGCTGAACTTTTTAAAAAGCCATTTTTGGTCCGAGGTTGGCTCTACGTTTATTTTATCTAAATCCGATTTGTTTCTTGTGCGAGTCAAAGCTACGCAAGGACTCGCCGTTCATGGAAGTTCTAGTCGAAGACTTAAGGCTCTAACGGGTATTCAGTGCCTTATCCACTGCAATGGTGGGGACCTAAATCTGTACGATACTTATAAAGCAAAAAGCACAGTATTTAATTTCCGTACCAAAATGAGATTGTCATTCCTCTTTAAAAAATCTAGTTTTTACATTAACATAATATTAAATTTCAAAGCTTTCAATTTTTGTGTGTAGAAGTTATTTCAGAATTTTATTAAAGCCATGTGCAAATATTAAGTAGTTTTAGGCTGAAAAACGATTTAAAATAAGTAAAATTTAAGATTTATTAAAGCAGCACCATTTTTAAAAGCAAGTCTTTATGCGCGTATTTTTAAAAAATTTAGTTTGCGGATTTTGAATTATTGCAATTTTTTTTCTATTGCGATCAAGCCTGTTACTTGCGGTTTTTCCAGCAATGCAGATCAATTGTGTCTTGGCCTCTTCATTCAGGGATACGCAGACCGATGGAATAACTAAGACATGTTTAGATCAAGTGTAAAAATACTTTAAACAAGCCAATTTACTTCAATAGGGATGGGTGCTAGACGAAATAGTCTCTCAAAACATCCTAAATGCTTTCTCTGGTCTCTCAAAAAATTCTTTCATCCATCCCTATACTTAGATTTTTAAACTATTTTAGTACTTTCTAAAATTTAATTTACTCTAGTTTTACCATCGAAATTCATTATGCATATTTGGAAATGCACAGTCTGCAATATTTGCACAAATCTAATACTTAAAAATATTACAGATTTAAATAGCTTACCAATGTCGAATTAGCATTTCTTTATCTACAGCACTAAGTTCCTAATCCATTTCATAATACAGCAACATCTTTTCAGGCAATTTTTTTATATCCGTAACAAAATACAAAAACAAGATGCATGATTAATTCCACATTAAAACATTCGACAAGACAAATTACAGAATTTCAAGGCAAACTGAACATTTATTGCTGATGGCACTTTGTCTTAAAAATAAATTCATTAATGTTATTTGTAGAACCAGGAAATGACAGAGACCGTAATTACACCGATTTGTTAGATGTTAATCATCCCATCCAATTTGGATCTTTTGATAAATTTGTTACATCTCTTTCCATCGGCTACGATGGATTTTTATTATGTATTGATTTTATAGCTTTTTACATCTTTTAGAAAAAATGCGCTATACGAAGTTTAGACACCAGAACAAATTCGCAAGTGAAACACGCTTAGTGTCATTTTTGTACAAGATCTAGTGGAAAGTTTCCTTAATCGGGGAAAAATGTTCATTGCCCGACCTTCCCCGGAAATTGTCGTCATCGTTACGGCCTAGACTTAAATTTCCAGTCAAACTGAACACTGGCTACCTTAAAGCGTTAGTGATTTAAGATAGCCGATTACTAATGGACAATATTCATGAGATTGATAAAGATTTTTGATAAGAGATTAAAATAATTCTTTCCGAATTTATAAAGAATCGCTAGATTCTATTACAGTTTATATTCAAATAATTAAATTAAGATGTCTACTCTTCTGATAACTTGGATCTGGATTCCCAACCATTACTAAGTTGGCAACATTTGAGCTTACGATTCTCGATTCTTAGGAAAAATTATGAATGCTTCAACAGCATCTTATCACCATTGACCCAGTGATTTTAGATTTAGACCCAGTGATTTTAGTTAACAATTTAAACATTTACCAATTTAAAAATTCTTTTTCCCTAATAAATTCTTCGATTAAAATTTGAAGTCTGTCTTGTAGTTACAAAATGCATGTAGTTGTAAAACTGCAAAAACCAGTAGTTGAAAAGCTAACTCACATTTTAGTACGTCCGATTACAGACATGTGTCAATTCCATAGTTAAGGTCTACTGAAGAAGTAATAGATTAACCACAAGACCCTTTATTATAAGCTTTTTCCATAGTAAGCTATTTCCGATGTGTGGCCTGGGTACTCCAAGCCTTCCAGGCCTATCCCTAGCAAAACAATTTCCGGTCCGCGTCTAGTTTTCCTTAATCATCGTCTGAGGATGCTCAAAGTCTCCCGAAGTCATGATAATTTTACCATTAAACACCTGACATTTTTACGGTAAACTTTCGTTGAATTGCTAGATTCGTATATGATAAAAGTCATTTGGTTCATAAGCTATGTAACTGATCACACGATCAAAGAAGCATGAAAACATTTGATACAAAGTTTCGATGGAGCGTTTCAACAAGCCTAGCAATTCTGTAGCGGGCTTATATTCTGCGTCCCAAGCAAGCAGTTAGTGAATTTCAATGTACCAATAATATTTAGATCAAAAACCTTTAATTCGAAAGCAATTTAAATTAGTTTAAGGAAACTTGTCGCTGAATTTTGCGGTTTTAAAAAAGAGTGGAGATGGTTAAAAAATGTTTTCGAATACCTTTATTTGGGATTAATATAATAGGAATACAATAGAATCTGCGCAGTTTTGTCTGACGAAATTTTACTTCCAATGTAAAGTTTAGTTTCTCTTAGTCTGGTATAGTTTAACTTTAGCTTCGTTTCCTCCCCAAAAATCAGTTACATTTCCGTGGTTGATTGAAGACTACGGTTTTAGTATCAATGCATTTTTAAATGCTATTTAACTAGAAAAATTATGAGTGGGTATAGTATACTGAAAGTAAACTGCAATACTGCTGATATTAAAGGGCAATTCCGTAACTGACGTTTTCAGTTTTAGAATTAAGCGGCATTAATCTGCCTGCAGCTTTGAATGAAAACGGATTTCAGTTTGCACATAATTTTTTTTAATAAAAATTATCAATTTAACTTATATTCCTTTGAGTAATTCTTGTACGACGGAATGACATTTTCTGTAGACTACATCGATACTTTGAAGTAAAACTCCAGTTTAGTCCATTTAATTTTCCAAATTCACATTGACCAATTAATATAAAATTTCAATTTAAAAACCTAAATGTATTAAGAATGAAGTTAACCGTTTTTTGACTAGACGAAATTCCATTTTTGTAAACATGACTAGTAATGGAAACTTAAGTATTAAACTAAATGGTTTTGCTTAAACCTCCATGACTGTGCATAAGCATAAAATTTAAGCAACCTAAATATATTAAGGTTGACATTAATCGCCATTCGGCGTAACCGAAAACATAGAATTAACACTTCCATGATCTATTTTGTAAAATTAGAGATTAAGCATTTAATCTTCTTGGATATCCAAGACTAATGTTTTCGTTGACAAGAGCTGCTTATGAAGAGAATGCCAAACAAATTTGAGTAGAACTAACACATTTTATTCCAGTAAATTCAAATAAATTTACTTTTTTGAAGGTGTAAGTAGTATAAAGCCTTAATTTTTTGCATTAAAATTTGACTTAAATCTTTCGAATATCGCCAACTTTACAATGTACTTCTTTCAAATCAAACGACCAATATATGTCAGAATTTCAGCAAGTCCTGAATCGAGATGCACCTTCCATTCGGTTGTATTCCCCGACTTGATAAGTTAGGCTTTACGTTAAATTCATAACCAAGACTTCTAGTCTGGTCAAGTGTTGGCAACAATGCTTAATTTTAAATTTTTAGCTACAAAAGATCCTCGGAGAATGGGTGATCAAGTCCATTCCTCGAGGATTCAACTCAAAAGCTGGCCAGTTCTTTTGAGTTTTCCCGTTTAACTTGAAGCTTTATTACCACCAAATAAATTACAACCAAAGATTGCAACATAGAAGTCTCGGTAGCGAATTTATAGTTGCAAGGAATACAATCGAATGGATTGCGCACATTTTGATCCAGGACTGGCTGAAAATAGACGTGTTATAATCGCTTGATTGGAAAAACTACATATACATGACTTTGAAGGTCTTTGATAATAGGGACAAACCAAGAAATTTATTTGAGGGTATTTGCAAATATTTAATAAAATCAAGTTTGTTCCAAGACTAAATCGTCTAACCTGACTACAAACACTCAAGATAATCCCCAAGATTGAGGTATTTTGTATATATAAAGATACTTTTAGAATAATTCAACTTTACGATGAACTGAATCCATAACTTTATAGTGAAAATTTATAAATAGGATGAATGGGGCATTGGATGAAAAGGCACGGATTTATACGTTTAACTAAGGATTAATTTGAAATTAAATTTAACAGTGATCAACGTTTTTCGTAATTTTGGACGTTGACCGTTAAAGAAAATGAATGGCATAAATCTTGCCATTTAAATCGCGTCTACAAAATACGTACCGATTTCATGGTTCGCGAACATTAACCAACAAACCGACTAATAAATGTTTTAAATTCTTTCGTATTTGAACTTTGCAGATTCTATTGTATTTAGCTACGACCGGTTTTCACGCTTGCTCGTGTTTTACTAGTAAATTTGTATTTTTTGAAAATTGACTTTTTTAAAACTAGTCCAACTTTGACTCAAAACGTCGGACATCAAGGTTGGCCAAAAATGTCTTTTCCCTAATTTTCTCTTGAATGCGAGTACATGTCCATTTTTGTGAGAGGAAAATAAATTTAAGTAAATTTCAGTTAATATTTTCTTAGAAACAAACTAAAAAGCTCTAGCTGTTTATCTGAATTCAACACAAGTTCTGCCAAAGCATTAAAATATTGAAACTTACTCTTAAATACCGATTTCAACTGATAAAAACAACCAATTGTTTTCTATTAAGTGAAAATATTTTATATCGGAGCTATGTAAAATTCCGATAACTTAAAATATGAAGATCCTTCAAAGGTAACTTTGCAATTCAGAAAATCTGGTACATTTGGCCAAAGTACTTGTGTAATATTCGCATAAGTATCCTTACTATGTAAATAATCTCTGCACTACACTACAGTTTGTTGAAACGCTCACTTTATAATTCTATTAACATGAAATTAATCAAAATTGTCATTTTCACAGTGTACGGATAAAAAGATGCCGCTCGCAAGTTGTACAGTGAAATTTTGAAAATTGCTGTAATTGCACTGTTTTATACGCCGTCTTTCCTTGGTTTGTAAATCTGCAAAACTATACTATGTTCAGCACTCAATAACAATTCTTGCCTGCAGTACCGATCTTCAGCATTCAAATTTAAGGATTTGCATTTTTCGAAACACTAACACATGAACTCCTTACTTTAAGAGTAAAATCGTTAAATACATCAATAGAACTTTTTTGATGCTACATTTAAAAAAGGATTTACTTTAAATACTCATTTTCCAAAAATGTACTTGTTTTTATTAATTGTCAGTCAACCCGACTCTCGGATTTTTTAACTCTAGAGCAAGCACTGGCAAAAACTTGAGAAATCGTAGACCCGACTTCGCCTGGACCAATTTCTGAAATTACTCATTTAAAAAATTAAACTGAACACCGAAATATTAGTAAAAACTTTGAATTTTAAATGCATTGAAGTTTTACCCATCACATGTTTGTCACAAGATTAACAGAACTAATTTTAAAAACTTTAGTGAATAACAATTACTAGTGAAGTAACTGCACTATTGCTCATCCAAAATTTAATTTATGTGCAGGGGTACATGAGCTTTTATCTCCTGTGGACATCGAAAACTTTTGGTTTTATATGGAGGGAGGAGGATTAAATCCAGTTTCGTTTAAACTAGTTATTGCCATTTAGAGCAATTCAATACGAGAGAGGCCCAAGTTTCAATTAATCTTTCAATGATCATTTGAATGTTACAGAAATGTGATTGGCACTTTATTTTTTTTTTTAATTTGTCTTGTAAATAACAGGAGCAAAAGAAATTTACTGAAAGGCAACATTCAAAATCTAGCTGAAGCTGTGGTGGATACAGGGGAAGGGGACCCGCCTCCACACTCCCCTCCCCCTCAAAAACTACCTCGGCGGTAACATTTTATTCCATCGTAACAGTTTGTTCAAGTCTGACAAGCCTTAGATATCTATTCCCTAACGAAATATCCACAAATGCGGTGTACATCTAAATACACAATGAGAACAATCTTTATTAAAAGTTAAATGCAAAGAAATCACTAAAATAAGACAACTCACAACAGTCGTCAAGAAATAAGCTAAGTTGCAAATGTGAGTTTACAATTTGTATTATGCAGTTCTTTAATTTTTTGCATTGAATGCATGCAAGTTTTTAAATTTAAATTCGCGGTTAAATTACGAAAGCAAGGCATCTACCAATTTTGTACCCAAAATTTTAAACTTGATGTGCAAATCAAAACCGACATCAAATGGCATCTTGCATTTCATACTATTGTGCAGGTCAATTCAAATTTAATGCTAAACACTACAGCTAAATTGAACGAGGTGATTTCGGCGATTTGTTTTTTAGCGTGTTATGACGCTTGAGCACGAAACCCGCAAATCTACAGTTTTATAACTGTTCAACGTGCTTGGGAAAATAATTTTAAAATTCCGTTTCCCCACCCCCTTTAGGAGAGGATGTTTCTCTTTAAGGATGTTTCTCTTTAAAGTTCTAAAAAATTTAATTTGAAATTTAGAAATTTAAATTTAACAAGATTACCGGTAAACAGACAGTTACTCAGTCTCCAATCTATGCAAATTTAATCTTACTTTTAATTATCGAAAACTGCTATATGCTTTCGAATTTAGTATTTTTTTTATCCCATAGGAAGAGATAAAACCACGAAATTTATACATATCGGGAGGGGAGTTTTTCAGGGTGTCGCAATATTCAGAGTCGTCACTCCAACATTACGGCACAGAACATAGATCGTCACCTATATTCCCACGCGAAAAAGCAAAATACTCACATTCACGTGACTAGCCAATTAGTGGAGGTGAGATTTTATTTCTTCCTATAGGTATGAGCCGAACTTTATAAATTAAATATTAATTCAGTGAAGGCATGGTTAATGACTAGCCATACTAAGATCTCCGACATCTGCCACACAATGTGCACTTTAAATCAGATTGCAGGAATAGATACCAGCCAGCGCATATTTAACGCTCACGAAAATGGAAGGCGAGAGTTTCAAACGCCGATCGCGCCTGCCGACCTAGCAGTTCGGAGTTTTCCCGTGGTTTTCTCCGAAACTTCTCGTAAATACGGGTTAGGATCACTTAGAAAGTCTCCACGGAGGGCATTCCCTATAGGCCTAAGACCCTAGTGCAGTCATCGTTTTAATCCATAAACCGATTTAATGATGTTGAACTTTGGCAAGCTTGGACCGTTAGCCATCGTTTTGTTTGAAGTAAGAAATTTATTTTAAACCATAGTCTCATTTCCTCCAATATAAAATGTAGGAACATACAATGATACTAAAATTTTCTGTACAATCGCAAAATTTGTTTCTCAGTTCAATTTTTTTACTACTTTAATTTTATCCCGAGAATGACGTCGGGTCTAAAATATTGACTTTCAGCTGCATTCATTTTAGAGAAGACTCATTAGTACAAAATTACCGAGCAATTAAGAGTGAAAACACTTTCATTACATAAAATATGTCTAAAGTAGGCTGGATGTTTATCTCCTAAGAGATTGTTTCCAAAGGGAAAACTGAATTTTAAATTTGCTTAGAATTAGTTTCCGCCAAGCCATTTGAACAGTTATAAAATAAAAATGTAGATTAGGTTTGCGGCTTTCGTGCCAAAGCTCCATATCACTAAACAAATCGCCATCTCGTTTAATTTAGCTAGTTTTAACTAGTATTAAATTTGAATCGTCCTGCACAACTAAAGTATGAAATGGATGTATGTCATTTGATGTTAATTTTGATTTCTATGTAAAGTTTTAAAATGTTTGAAAACGTTGATTAATATGACCCGCTTTAATTAAAACACCAATTTCAATTCAAAAACTTGCATACATACATGGAATCTAGAGACTAAGAAATGCATAATACCAATTGTAAAATACGCATTTGCAACATTCTTACTAGTAAAATGCGGAGGTAAACAAACGCGTGTATGTATCTATGCCTATCTCCTCCGGAATGGCGGGAAGTTTAGTTTCGACCAATGTGTCCACGGATTCTGAAAATTCTGTGGAAAGTCTCCCGCTAACTCTAATTTCGAAAAACTAACTATTTTAAGAGATATTAATAAAAAACAATTCAAAAAGACTAATTTTTGCTCCCCGTAATTTTAGCCCCTGTAGTGAAAAGTGAAATAAGCATCGTGTTTGCCATGTGTGGCGATTTCGCCGAATAAAGTGTTTTAAATTCTTAAAGTAAAAATAAAAACGATTTTTTGACAGTTTATATTGGTATGGTTATTTTTTTAATATAATATCGTGTGCATGGGAAATCGGCAGGAATGAAATGTTTTATACGCAACAAGGATTGAAGATTTCCGAGACTAATATGTAACATTTTTAGTCTGGCGAAATATAAAATGACTGCTATGCCGATTTTGAGAAAGTGATTTTGCACTTCATTTCAAAGTCCGGGCTGTCGTCATGCTGCTCAGGAACATGATCCCGTCGTTAGGGCTTTGTAATTGAACGCGTTTGATGGTTCGCACATTGATGCCTAACGTGATAGATGCCGAGATCTTGACTGACCATACCAAGGGGGCGCGTGTGATTATTCCTAGATTACCCTTCTCCTTCCGACACTAATTTGCCTTTTAAACTTAAGAGACAAGTTTCCCCTTAGACTAAGTTTTTCGATAACCATAAATAAGACAGAGTTGCCTTTCACTAAGTTCATATCTTGCTTCTGTTACTTTAAGATAAATTTTTAAAAATCTAGGGCCAGTAATATTTCCTCGTTTAACATTCGAATGACCATTGAAAAATTGAATGAAACTTCCGTCTCATACTGAACTGCTCTAGACAATAACCATTTTCAAAGAAACTGGATTTAACCCTCCTCCCTCCACTAAGCGCCAAGTTTTTAATGTCCACGCGAGATTAAAGTTTATGTATTCCCTATCGTATGAACTACTGAATTAAGAATAAAAACCGTAATTTCATTATATAAATTAACAAATTAGGGTGGACGTTCAATTTTATAAAATTTTAAACCTTAACAAGCTGCAAGAACTGCTAAGTTGCAAAGGTAAATTTCAGGCATGAGCCATTTGCCTTATTTAAATGAAGGGGAATTTAACGAGGAAATTTTGAAGAAATCGTATTTCAGAAATTATGTTTTATTTTGCTAATTTCAAGAATCCGCTTATAAGTATCTACTAGGTCAATGATTAAATACAGAGTAGGTGAACTAAGATGCTAGTTGACTTAAGTTAGCACATTTGGCACTGGTAACAACCCAACTTAAAACTTATTCAGAGGTATCTGCACAATGGGAGACTCTGCACAATGCAGAGTCTCCCATTTAACACTGGTATTTTTGTTCACACAATACACAACTTAAATATTAAAAAACTTTCATGATTATAGGGACAAAAAATACCAATATTACTGTTCTCTAAACACTTGCTGTCATATTACAAAATGGGTACCCTCTTCGTAAATTCACTTGGGAATCGCTGCTTCTGAATCAAGAAATGCTTTGTCCAGGCAGTAGGATATCAGCGGGAACAACTTCGGCCGTGGAACCCCAGGGCATAAATTCGGACCTCAAAAACATCAATTCCTCCTACATAATCCTTTGAACATCACCTTGATGAACAGATTTACGGATGCCGCCTGCAAGAAATTTCTTACAATTAGCTCCAAGTGAATGCTGATAAATCGTTTATAAATACATGTTATTTGGTTACATTTATTAAGAACTGACAGTTGTAAGGAAATTTTTTATTTAGGTTAAGACATTATGATGAATGAATTATAAACGAATGCATAAATTGAAGGCAACTCATCTCTTGTCTGAACTGCATCAGTCGGAAAGTAAAAAAGAAAATCCATAAATTTTAAAGTTTTTCTTTCTTATAGCTTTAAAGTAAGAAATAATGCAGGAAGAAACTAAATATTAATGGATAATTTTACTAACGGTCAAGGTTTCATCAGAATCCTCACCCTCCCCACTACTTTTTTCCGATGCTTTTTCAGTACATGCTTTTCAGAAAGTACGTTCCAGAAGTAAAAATGTTAATTATTTAACATTAAGAAGCAAAAAGCAAACGCTGAACCAAACGATTAACACTGAAAGTCTGCATGTTTATGTAGGTCTAAATTAGCTTGAATGCCCTTCAGATATTTCAGGAGTCATCTGCTTTTGAAAATGCTTGTGAAGCTTATATTTCAGATGTCCAGAAATTTAAATCTTTTGAACGCACCAAATTTCTGGAACTAGTTACCAATCTAGTTAAGCTAACTTCGAAACAAATATGAGGATGCACACTTTGCGTTACGGCATATCCAAGCGAAGCTGAACAACCATAAAATACTTGGAAAATCTAAAATTAGTTTAGCATGAAATAGCCAGATATTAAGCTATATGTCGAGCAGTTAAGCTACGAAAAGCAAAGAAACTTTAATCGTAGTTTTCACCAAAAGTCTAAAGAGTCTAGCGTTTTTATTTTATGTAGGTATGCAATAAAATTCAATGCTAGTCTTGCTGGACAAATTCGCTTTAAAGTTAAAATTAATTGATGTTAGGAGCTTGTCTTTCAACACAGACCAAGGCGACTTGTAAATTTTTAAACACTATAGTTTATCAGTTTTTAAAATGACTATGTTGATGAGCCATCCAGCGCATGGCAAACTTCTTGAACAAATTCCACGAGTATGACCTATGGAATGTCTAATCATTTATATTCATTTAGTCTGTACTGCAGCGCAAACACTTTTCCGAAACATTAAAAGTACTGTTTAACGTCGCAACAAAACTTTCGCGCTTATTAACTAATAATACCACTTACCAAATCTACCCCTCCAATTTCACTTAAATCGAGACAAAATCCCTTAACTAACTACTCGCAACAACTGTTTTAATCTTCCGCACTCAATCAATCAGTTTCCAGCGAAAAGGAAAAGCATGCCGTTCTGCCTCTGCAATTTATATACAATGAAATTGTTAAAAAGAGCGTCTTCTTCGACTTCCGCATTTAAACCTGCATTCAAATATTCAGGGCATGTTCGAATCAACTACCAGAGTAATTGGAATTTCTTGCAAAAACCATACAGGCAATATCACTTGCTACACACGATTCAGGTTCAGGAACTGAATTATCTATGTTTTTAGAAGGCTTTCAGTTTAATTTTTTTCTTTGATTAGCATAGATTTAAAAGTAATTCATAAAATCTTGCTACATAAGATTGGAGACTACATAAGACATCGTGATTCTACCGGGCCTGCTTGTTTGGAGAACCATAGAAGTGCTACTCACAACTCTGATTTTAACACTGAAAGTTATTTGAGTTGATTGAAATGCACTTCTTTGTGTGCATCGTAAACGCTGAACCTATGCCTCACGGGCAACTAGTTTTATATTTGGTGTTCTTAAACGATCAGTTTTTAAACCTCAGACGGTTGACAGTTGTTTCTTGAGTAACTGAGGGCAGTTAGTTGAACTAAATCAATGCTGACAGGAGCCAGTTGATTCAGTTTTGGATTGTTTGTTTGCAGCCCCTTTCATTTTGATAGGATGTTCCGTGATAAACCAACGCAGCATAACCCCCCTAGACAATGAAACTGGATGAACTGAAGTTATTCGTAAAGTCGAAAGAAACTAAAACCACCTATCACACCTGTTTCAGTTTCTGGACGAAAACTAGTGGCACGAGTTGATTACTTTACGAACACAAGGGTTGAAGAAGTCTGATAAGCTCTAGGGGTGCTAAACAAATCTGTTCCAGCAGAGCACATCTGTCCATTTTATGACGAACTTGTCTTCGGTACATGATTTCAATGATACCGTTAGGAAAAATCATATGTCGGTTGTTGTTGCTGTATTTGAGACACTTAAGCTGCATTCGTAAACGCCAAATGAGTTACAGTGGTGCAATGAGTTTCCATCTAAGGCGTTCGTAAAGGAAACTGAGTGCATACAGTTTTTAACCCATTCGTGCCTGGATATTTTTGCGACTTTCTTCGATTTTTGCTAACACCAGCAGTAATTGATAAATTTCTGATGTCAACTTTTTGAACAAGGGATGATTTCATTTAAAATCATTATGTATAAAAATTGAAATGTCAACATCCCACTTGGCCATATTAAAATGTTTTGTGGAATTGAGGTTCAATACTCGCGAATACAGGCTCGGAAAAATAAATAACGTTTTCGAATGATAGCGAAAATGCCGTCCCAAAAAAGGGACGCTAGGCATAAATGGGTTAAACTAGAGCGTTCGTATACAAAACTGAGTGCGATTAGTTTCAAAAGAAATAAACCGATCTTTGCTAAGGTTTCGTCAGTTGTTTAGAAGATACACTTGCTGCACGTTGTTGCTGTTTTCAAATGTCGTCCGTTGTTATGGAAAAGTATGTTGTTGTGAAAGTATTTTACGTTTTCTAAAGCTGCAAATATTATTGTTTCGAGGAGGAAATTCATGCGTATGTTAGAAAATGCTGCGAAGGTACATAATTTTTCAAATCTAATCATTTTCTTGTATTTTTCATTTCAGTAAATTCAAAAATGCATGTTTTAGTGTTGATATTGAAGTTGATTTAATCCGTTATTAACGAAATTTGAACTTCTCTTGCTAAATAATTTTGAAAAATTGAAGTTTAAGTTGAAATTTCAAAATTTTGATTTGTGCACTTCAATTATGGCCACTCTTTCTTTTAAAAATCCTGTTGATTGAGTATATACTAAAAACTCTCCTCAGCAAAATTAACGCATTCGCGAATTGTAAACAAACACGTCTCCTAGGTGACGAAACTAAAACTGAAGTTGTTCGTAAAGTCAAAGGAAACTGATAACCACTGACAGCACTAAACACACGCATTCCAGTTTTCTTCCGAAAATTCGTGCAACGAGTTTGTCGTTTACGAATGCAGCCTTATTATCAGACTTGCTTGCTTAGAGAGCCAGTGTCTTTAAGGCTAAGGACATATGCTTCTCTACGCTAATCGCTTAAGCATAAGGTCGTAGTCTCGATTCCCACTTACTCTCTGGTTGTTTAAATTTCCTCTCTCTGTGTTAGTAAAAACTCATTGTCATGTCCACTTTATTTGACAAGAATTTATAAGCGGTTTCTTGAAACTAAGCCAACAAATAGGACAAAAATATTTCAAATTCAACAACGACAATGACAACTTGTTTGCTT
>JAWZYV010016511.1:0-41757 GCA_038373885.1 Cheiracanthium punctorium | reverse complement strand
TTCGATTTTTACTGATAACAGAAATAATAGATAAATTTCTGATGTCAACTTCTTGAACAAGGGATGACTTCTTTTAAAATCATTATGCATAAAAATCGAAATATCAACATCCTACTTGGTCATGTTAAAATATTTTGTAGAGTTGAGGCTCAATACTCATGAATAAAGGCTAGGAAAAATAAATAACGTTTTCGACTAATAGTGAAAATGCCGTCCCAAAAAAGGGACACTAGGCATAAATGGGTTAACAGTAATTTTATTGAAAAACAATGCAATAATTAAAAATTGTCCCCAGTTCCATTTTTACATTCTGGGGACAATTTGAAAAACATCCTGAAAATGGGGACTGTCCCCGGAAAATGGGGACGTTTGGTCACCTTAAGCTATGCCTTAAAACAGTATTCAGTAAGTGGCACATGCATGTCAATCTTTTGTAGCACTTTAACGAAGAAACTATGTTAGATCCTTCATCTGTGACAAAAGTAGATTTATTTAATACCGAAAGATCAACACCTATTTCCTTCAAAGTATCCAGAATTTCATTTATAATGTTTGTGGCAGTTTTGGGTACATTTGGGAAGATGCTGGTAGATAAAACCAATGGTTTTAATTCAAATATGTCATTAATGTAGTGACAGGTAATACAGATAAAAGACATCTGTTTAAATGGGTCGGTCCACATATCCGTTGAAAACGCACCTCCAACATCCAATAAAATTTCATTAACTTTAGGCACAATTTCATTCCGACACCTTTCAGCGGTCTGACGAACGTGTTGTCCCCAAGTTTTGTTTAGATTCGAGGACAATGCTTGAATTGTCCCCAAATTACCGTTTAGAAATATGGTCGCCTTAGCATAGCTACACTGAAACTGCAGACGAATTTCCTGTATTAAAAATGTCTGTAGATAAGTGTAAATCTCTTGTTAGATATTTAAAGAAATCAGAAGCAGTGAACGAATTGGAAAAATCTGTACAGCAAGAAGTTGACAGCAGGTGGAATACTCTCTGCTGTATGTTACGATCAGTTCTTATACAATTTTCTTAAATTAAAGATTTGTTGGATAAACGACACGAAAGCCACCGTTTGTACGACATAAATCCGGATGTTCTAGAAACACTTCTTGAGTTTCTAAAATTTTTCAAGAGGCAAGCACACAACTTGAAGCAGATTTACAGCCTACTTTGCATCGTGTTATTTTGTGGAATCATTATTTGAAAAAATGCTGATTCCACAAAGTTAAGGTTTCTAAAAGCTAAGGTAGCTAAAGTTTCAGATTCAGAACTGCAGAAACATTTCAAAGAAAATACTGAGAAATGGTTAATGCGAAAAATCAAAGTTGAAAATATTCATAAAATTGCTACATTTTTACACCCGCAGTTTAAATCTTTAAAAATGCTTTCAGATGATGAAAGAAAAAGTATTTATTCGCAAATTCGCGAAATGATTTATATTTATGCTAAGAAATGTGAATGTGTGGACGAGTCTGAGGAAAGCATCGTAATTACGGACAAAAGCTCCGATATTTTTGAAGAGTGGTCAGACACAAATGAGCAGAAATGCCACCATGATGAATTACAAAGTTATCTGGATCTTCCCGTGTGTACGGAAATAAAAGATGAAAATTTACTAGATTGGTGGAAACAGTGTCCATTTCCCAGTTTAGCTAAAATTGCAAGGAGTGTTTTAAGTATACCGGCAAGTAGTGCAAGCTGTGAACGAGATTTTAGTGTTGCTGGTCGAGTTTTAGAAGAAAGAAGATGCAATCTTAGCCCTGATTCTGTAGATGCAATACTTTTTCTGAAGAATTATAAAAAATTATAAAGAAACAAATGATTAATATGCGAACTTTTTTCTTAAATCTTTCAAAATGTTTATTTAGATATGTGCCACACTAATTTTAATCATTCCACAATTCAGTCAGGCCATTCTGTCTCACCACGGCTTCAAAAATAAACGAAGTTGCTACTATCTATAAATGAAAAAAATAGGCATATGAACCTAGAAAAAATACGTGGTATGTTTGTTATTTTATTTTACAAAGTCCTTATAATTTTTTGTATTGTAAATATTTGTTTTAGTGTTTTATATTATGTTTATTTTAATAATAAAGTAATCTATATGCAAGATAGATTGATATATAATAAAGATAGTAAAATTTGCAAACTTAATCTAATATAAATTAGCATTATTAGTGTGTACTACAATATTAGATTAAATGATGTGATGCTAGGGCTTGTAACAAAATAATTGATAGGTAAAAAGCTAGCTTTTTCACATAATTTACTAAATGGTGTGTTGTGCTATTTCATTTGTGCATGTGTGTTAAAATGCTGTTAATTCAAAATTTTGGTTTCATTATTTACTGGTCTTTCTTATTTAAATGTTAGCAATGTATATATTCATATCGTATCGTAAAGTAATTTTGCTCCTATCAACTAAATTTTTATTTGCAAATTTCTTAAACTTATTATACAAAATTTCTTTTCTGGACGTGTTTTAAATATAATAATTTTTAATGTCACTATATGAGATTTATGACTGGTAATTTTCTGTATCTAATATATCTAAGTACATACAAATGTTTAACACTGATGCGACTACTTAACGGAATTTTTAATAAAAATTGAAACATTATTCTTATTATTTGATAAACATGGATATAAAGAATTAGAAAGTGCATTGAGAGTTTGCAACTGTATTTGTCTTTAATTTGCACAAACGGAAAAATTTATTGTATTCTGTCCATGAATTAATTGAATTTTATTATCTTAGCGGAAATTTCGGGCTCGGGCGGGCTCGGGCTCCAACTCAAACAATATTGCTCAGGTTCGGGTTAAAAATCCTCGGGCTCGGGCTTAAAAAATTGAGCCCGAACTCATCTCTAGTGTGTACCAGTTAATTTTCGATGATACGGCGCTGTTCGCCGACCCATTTTCCGTAGGATTAGCATTTCAGAAGTTTCACTATACGATGTTTTTAAAAGAGCAAGAAGGTGTTTTAAATAAGCAATTTAGATTAAGGTGACCATACGTCCTCGAAATTCGAGGACAGTCCCCAAATATAGATCTTTTTTTCAATTTGTCCCCGAAAATACTTTGCCCCCAAATGTCCCCAAATTTAAAGATTTGTACTTTTTTTCCCTGATAGTTTCCGTTTAGTTTATTTCTTTCAGAAAAAAACTGAAGAAAAATAAACCGACTAAGAGTGCTATATACTCAGAGAAAAAATGTGGATCAACAAGTCGATCTCTGAAAACGTTTGTTGTCATTGTGTGTGTAACGTGTTTCAATAAAGTATTCGAGTATGAGCCAAATTTCCCATTTCAGTTTTGTTAATGATTAATCGCTTTTCACGAAGAATCATGTTTCAAATATGAAATTGACGTACGAAATTTTTCTTCCACTAGAATACTTTTTTTAGAGTTAAAGTTTCATGAAAGAGTTACAGTACACAGTTTCATGAAAGAGTTACAGTTCATTAGAGTACAAAGTTTCATGAAAAATTATCACAAAATGAGCCAATGTAAAAAGCAATGTCTTCTGAAAAATACAAATACTATGCCAAGAGTTAAATTTTGAATAAATAGTAATATTTCAACCTGATGTTCCTTTCATATTTCTAGTTTAAATAAATATTTATAAATGAATGAAATACTTCCATTAATTTATTAGGAATGAGAATACACAATTGATATAAAAAGCTCTTAGAGTTCATTTTTAAGTATCAAAGTCAGTCAAGATATAAAGTATGGGTATACTGGTACAATACATGGTAATATGTTGTGTCCTCGAATAAGTCCTCAAAAATATTTTCTAATGTCCCCAAATTTTCCTTGGATTCGAGGACAATGCTTGATTTGTCCCCAAAATACTGCTTAGAAATATGGTCGCCTTAACCTATTTATGCCTAGCGTCCCTTTTTAGGGACGGCATTTTCGCTATTAGTCGAAAACGTTATTTATTTTTCCTAGCCTTTAATCATGAGTATCGAGCCTCAACTCTACAAAATATTTTAACATGACCAAGTAGGATGTTGATATTTTGATTTTTATGCATAATGATTTTAAAAGAAATCATCCCTTGTTCAAGAAGTTGAAGTCAGAAATTTATCTATTATTTCTGTTATCAGTATAAATCGAAGAAAGTCGCAAAAATATCCAGGCACAAATGGGTTAATTTAGATACACCCTCTAAAAAAAAGTATTCGAGCAAGAGATAAATTTCCTACATTGGTTTCGTATATTCAAAATTATTTATCATAGAATATGATTTAGGCTATGGATAGATATGACTTTCCATATTTTTGTCAAGTTGTACGTTTTTCAAAAACTCAATTATTATTCGCAAATCTAAAATAGGAAATTTATCTATTGCTCGAATACTTTTTTTGGAGGATATACATAATATAGAAATTTCAACATTTCTTTATTTTTTAATGCACTGTCTCAATGTGTATTTCAGCTCTCAATATCTAAGTGCTTTAACACATATAACCAACCGTGGGCCTGCGCGGCTTTTGATCCACCGCGGAGCATGTCAAAACTCTTTATAAAACCCATATAAATCATTAACCCATTCGTGCCTGGATATTTTTGCGACTTTCTTCGACTTTGCTAACACCAGCAGTAATTGATAAATTTCTGATGTCAACTTTTTGAAGAAGGGATGATTTCATTTAAAATCACTATGTATAAAAATTGAAATGTCAACATCCTATTTGGCCATATTAAAATATTTTGTGGAATTGAGGTTCAATTCTCGCGAATAAAGGCTAGGAAAAATAAATAACGTTTTCGACTGATAGCGAAAATGCCGTCCCAAAAAAGGGACGCTAGGCATAAATGGGTTAAAATCCCATATGAATCCCAATTATATGGCCTGCATCCTCAAAATCCCGAAGTTTGGCCCCCGACTTTGCTAATATCCTAAAATTTGGCCCGATTTTAGGATATTCAAAGGTTGCCCATACCTGGCCTATATTGAAGTTTAATAAAGATGAGTTTCTATTATTTTGTTTGAGAGGACACGTTAACAGCAAATATCTTGGTTAAAATAGTATATTAAAATATCTTGGTTAAATGGGTAACTTTTCGGGGAAGGCTCATAAATGTACATTTTGGCAAACGTTAGGTTAATGTGCGGGTCTGCCACACTAAGTTCAGAAGGAATACCATGCGTTAAAAGTTTGTTGGTTGGGGGATATATCTTACACATTGAACCATGTTTTACAGTTCGCTGGTTTAAAATCCAAAGTTCGTTTAGATCCGAAACTTAGAATGCATACACCTGATGATAGGTCTAGATTAAAATCTTCGTAGTAAATTCGTTAATTTATAAAAATATGTATAATTAAACATTAATTTTTCTTCTGAATCAGCAGAACTTCAGCTCACTTTATAAATTCTAACTGACTCCCCGTCATCGCCGATTAATGAGACACTGAACTAGGTAGATGGCTAAGTTTGAAGATCCAGGGTTGGCCTGTCGATTTAACGATTGGAGTTTTGGGCGATTTTCTCCAGATTTAATGTGAATACACATTACAAAGAGGTTTTTAGCAAGTCTTCCAAAGAAGTCACTACCTCCCGAAGGATATAAATACTAACTCATTGCTTTTGACTGTCTCTATGAATATGCCTATTAACACGCACATTTTAACTAACAGGCTAATAAAGCAAATTCTATTACATTAACAGAAAAGGTGGGAAGAGATGTTGGCAATGTGAAAAAGAAATCTAAATTTCTCTAAGCAAAAGTTTAAAATACTTAAATAGGTATTGAAAAAGAGAAACATTTTAACATTAAATCTAAACCTATTTACTCGCGTAATAATAGTCGCCCTCACTTAATAGTCGTTGGCACAGTGGTTATGCCACTGAAAATGGTAGATGTCTGAAGTGTGAAGGTCCCGGGTTCGAGTCCCATCGCGCGGCTGTCGATCTAACGGTTTGGAGTTTTGGTAGGTTTTCTCCAGATGTAACGTGAATACTCGTTAGAAACCCTTAGAAAGTCCTCCTTCCAAGGCATCCCCCCTTGGCAGATCGCCCTAGTGTAGCGTTGCCATAATCACACATACACTTGATAGTCGAACCCCCGTTTTGAAGCAGGGGAAATCGTCAAAATATTTTCCCCGCATGAAAGTCACTGTCACGTTTGACCCCTTCATTTATGTCTATAAAAATATTACTATAAAAAGATAAATGCCTCTTTTTGTGTGCTACTGACGTGACGAAGAGATTATTTAATACGCCGCGGGTAATGTAGGCACATTTGTTAGTTAGTAACTTTATTATAATACCAGTAATGTGTTTTAGCATTCGAGAATATCATGTAGTAGATTTCACCGCATAATAGTTGCACCTAGCTTTTCACCATGAATAATTGGCAAAAAAGTGCGACTATTACGCGAGTAAACACGGTAATTTCATTTAATAATTATCACTCTTGGAGTTTGAACGTATATGAAAGTAATTTTATTTTATAGTAAATATGTCATTTTTAAATTTTTAAAATATTTATATACATTAACTTAACACTAAATCTACAAATAAAAAGAACATTAATACATTATTCTTTCCTTTAAATTTTTTCAAAATCCTTTTTTCAACAATTTCAATCAGCTTAAATACATTGTTTCAGATTAATTATTATTGAAAAGTAAGGAATAAAACTCGCTTCCAAAATCCCTTTTACTTCTTTCCGATAAATATACTTTTCAATATGGCTCTACACTGCTACAGGCAGTCATAATTTGTCTCAAATTATGACTGCCTGTAGCAGTGGCGTAGCCAGAAATTTTTTAGGGGGGAGGGGGTACGACTATTGCTACTTGCCAGTGTTGGCCAAAATATAACGAAAATGTATTTTCGAATCAAAGTACAAAATGCATTCATTCAAACATTAAAATACAAAACATAAATAAAATACTTCTTGAATTAAGATATGCAAAATACATATAAAATAGAAGTACAATTTTTAAAGCATTTTAATTGGGAAGAAGCTAAATTTTCCACCAAAAATCTCAGTTTATTTTACTTAAATACATTTTAACAAGAATAACAAAAGTAATTTCAATAGTTGTGTTAAGGAAGAGGTGCTGTTTGTTTTTTTAAAACGTTGCCTTTCAAAATTTTACCTTTATAGCAATAAGATCCGAAACAGACCATTTCTGAGAAATTGCATTAATACTCAAAACGCAATGAAAATATACAATTTCAGAATGGGAACAACGAATAGTCGTTTGTTTCAAAATCGTTTATAAAAACTTTAATTTCCAAAAGTCTCAGTGCCTAAAATAAACCTCTACGTATAATATTTATTACTTATTGGTTTCAGCTAAATCACAACCTAAAAAAAATTAAAGTTTTGTCTTTCAGTAAGTTTTAGAATTCATCGTATATTTAAATATTCTGCATATTATCTAAATTTTCAGCTTCCATAATTGACACTACTCCTTAACATTTTCATTTCCATCTACAGACAAAATTTGGAAACATTTTTAATTAAGATTTGCGCAAAAGGTTTCAAAATCATCTAGAATGAAAATTTGATTCACCCCATCCTATTCAGGGATCCGTAACTTAACGTAACAAAATTGTAACGTTATTCGGCCTTGTAACAAAATAATTCGTTATACAATTTTTATATGTACAAATAACTGGTTGATTTTCGTTATGTATTAGTTACGTTACATTTTGTATTTTATTATCGTACCGTAACAAATCTACAGAACGCAAATGAATACGTTATTGCAATAACGTTATTCAGAATAACGTTATTCCGTTTTGTGTTATACTCAGAAACTGAACAAAAAGTAACAGAATGCATTCGGTTACTTATGCTAACGCTTAGTTTATAACGTTAAACTCACCTAACTATTTAATAACGATACAGTATCAATTAGTTATAGAATATAGCATTTCGCTGAATAACGTTTTAAATACGGTATGAGACCATAACGTTAAAGGAACAGAACGATATTTTCATACCGTTATAGCTACATAACTATATGCAATAATACTGGAACATTTCGTTACAAATTATAACATATTGGTGTCAATATATTTAAATACGGTATAAGATCTAACGGTTCAAATAACTTAAAGATTTCTGATCCGAATCAACGGCTTTTCGGACTGAGAGGAGGGGGTAAGATAAGTGTTGCGTGAGAGCCACCCTTACTTATGTTTTGTATGTAGCACACACACGGACATAGGGGCTGTCCAGGAGCAAGGGCTTCGGAAGCATAGGCCAAGGGGATCATTTGCCTCCCCCCTAGATTATTATATGCCGTTTATCCTCTGCTTTTTAGTTTTTTCCCAATACGATAGCCATATGTTGAAACAATCTTTGTCCTCCCCCCACCCCTGCATCGGAAAATTTTGTGCCGACTCCCATGTCCAGGAGTCGCGAGTCAGACAGTTTGATAGGGATATATTGAATAATATAAGGGTATGTAAAGGGGTACATACAAAGCCATTGCTAAGGCTTTATTTAAGGAGGGGAGATAAATTGCCAAGTCAAATATCGGTTTTTACCAACTTATTAATTTTTTTATCAACTATATTACCAAATTTTAATTTTGCCAACTGGGTTTGTATAATTTTGTCAAGCGTATCAGAAATGAATTATGGTTTTCGTTATTTTATTTATTTATTTATTTTTTTACCAAGTTTGCCAATTAGGAGTCTAATTTTGCCAACTTTAGCAGAATTTTGCGAGTATTAGAGGGCAGACTCCCCCTACCCCACCTCCCCCTTTAGCAAGGGCCCTGTGTACATGATCTTGAAGAAAAACCTTTTTTTCTAATAGTGGGTGCATGAGCTAAATTACTTGAACTTCTAAAGCCGAGATTCCAAAAGGAGTCAATTAAGCTTTCAATGGGTCTATATTATTCCAGGGACGTATTGGGGATCGAAAATAACTTTTCGCACTTTTAACAGATTTCTTCTTCTATTTCTGCTTACTTTTTAAATAAAAAATTTAAACATCTCTGGGGCACAGTCAGCTGGGACATGCCACCTTTTTACGATTGTAAAAACTGTTTTGGATGAAGTGGAAAGTCTCAGCGTTTTGGCTTATCCCGCGGTTGTCAGTCTGACTTTATATGTACAAATAACTGGAGTTTTGGATATTGAAGAGAAATCGTTTTTTATTATCTAGGTTATTTAATCGTCTAAGCCGAGATTTCTGAGGGTGTCAATGAAAGTTTTAAATGGGCAGAGGTTTCAGGGGCGTTTGAAGGGTGAAGATTATTTTTTTGTGTTTTAAACTGTTTCTTGTTTTCTTTTTCTTTTTTAAATGAAAAAATAAATTTGTTGGTCTATTAATAAAATGAAATTAAGAAAGTCGAAATTAGAGGCGTAGCAATGGATATATATCCCCCTCGACGCCGAAATTTTTAGATCAGTTACCATGAGCTTTTAGATTTTTATGTCTTGCAGAAATTACACTTATTTATTCCCGACACTAATGCATATTTTTACCCCGAATAAATTACCCTCTACATTTCTAGTCAAGGTAGTGAAAAGGTTGGGAATCTGAAGAGAATTTCGGCAACATTAATACATTTTAAGAGACATACTGGTTTACGTGTTTAATACCAAAAGTGATATCGTTCTTTTATAATTGCCGACATGAGCCGATCATTCTCGTTACAATTTTTTTCGGAAGGGGGGGGGGATTGGTCATATGAAGTGCTCGAAAATGATACAGCTTGTTCATTAGAAATATGAGTGTCTCACGTTTGAGTACCTCATGCGTGCTTAACCCATTCGTGCCTGGATATTTTTGCGACTTTCTTCGATTTTTGCTAACACCAGTAGTAATTGATAAATTTCTGATGTCAACTTTTCGAACAAGGGATGATTTCATTTAAAATCATTATGTATAAAAATTGAAATGTCAACATACTACTTGGCCATATTAAAATATTTTGTGGAATTGAGGTTCAATACTCGCGAATAAAGGCTAGGAAAAATAAATAACGTTTTCGACTGATAGCGAAAATGCCGTCCCAAAAAAGGGGCGCTAGGCATAAATGGGTTAATCATGTGTACTATGATTCAAATTAACCACAACAGGGCAATAATTTGCTAGTGACAGTTCTGGATCCGCGAGTAAAGCTTCAATGAAAAAAGTGAGAAAATTGAGAGTCAAAATAATTTTATTTATGCTCAGTCAGTACATATAAGTATTTCACGACGCTATTTTCCATTTAAATGTTAACAGTAATGTGTAAGGTATGTATGACAGACATTCACTGTTTAGTACAAAGACTAGTTACTTCATGCTTCGAATCCTCACACTCACTCGTTGTTAGAACTACAGTACTATTAAAATCAAGCATGTTTTGCAGCGTCGACATAATTTGTCTTTGTCTACATGCCTTGTCACGGCGAGGCACTTTTCAGATGTGATTGCCAGATAAAGTGAAGGGGAAGGGGAGAAAAAATGTTGAAAGTCGCACAAGGTTTGCAATTTTTGATAATTGATCGCCAAGTTTGGTGTCAAAAATACGTCTTCAAAACCAACCCAAGCTCTGTGATATCTTCCAAATTTGGCTAGAAACTGGCAAACGCGACAGATTATTACAAAGGAAAAGTATAGTTAGAATATGCCTGGCGAAAATTGTAAAACAGTTTTAGAAGGCGATTTTAATATAGATCTCAATTCCGAAGATGTGTTTTATGGAACAGGAAGACAAATATGGTACACTCATAGATTACGATACACTTTCCAAATAGTATTTATAAAGGTGAAGTATAGTTAGAATATGCCTAAGAAAGATTCTTAAACAGTTTTGGTAGGCAATTTTAATATAGATTTCAATTTTGAAGAAGGGTTTGTGAGCAAGAAAGACAAACACGGCACACTCATGAATTATGATGCACATTCCAAACAGTATTTAAAATGCTGAAGTATAGTTGGAGTATGCTTGTAAAACAGTATGTATTGTAAAACAGTTTTAGTAGGTGATTTAATGATAGATTTAGAATCCAAAGATGTGTTTTATGGAGCAAGGAAAAAAAATACAGCACAATGAATAATGATACACTTTTCAACTTAATGAAATAAGGAAGCAAACTAGGGAAGAAGCATGGACTATGATATGCTTTTAATACATAGCACTCAAGTGCGTATTTAAAATCTGTGTTTCAGATTTTAAATACGCACTCTGTTCTTAAGTGTTTCAGATTTTAACTTTTTTAAAAAATAATAATACAGCCAACTAGGAAAAATTCAAGCTTGTAATAGTCCTGTATTTACTTTGAACAAATAACTATACATCTTACATTTTAGCAGTTTGTTGCTACGGCCAGGCAAGTAAGGCTAATATATTAATTAAAAGGAACATTCAGATAAAAAATACGATTTTCGCCAGTTCTACAGGAACATTTTGACTGACAGTGACTTGACTTTGATTCACGGGGATTATGTAACTCACACGACATCACAAAAATTTGTCAACCCATATGTCTTCTGACTTAAAACTCGGGGGCAAAAAAGGAAAGTTGTTAAGAGCTGTAAAAAAGAATTCGTTTACATTATGGTCTATGGATAGAAATTCTTGAAAGTGCGCTATTGCATCGGCAGAAAACCGTCCGAAACTGTAGACTGTTAGATCGACAGCCGCGCAGTATGTCCGAACGCAGTACCTTCACACTTTGGCTATCGACCATACTCATTGTCTTAACACTAGTGTCTAAACGGCGCAGTCGATTGAGCTCAAATTGAGCTTGTATGTTATAGGTCACGGTCGCATGACCTGCGTAGATTTTGGTGTGTGTAGTGCTAATAATTTGTTCACAGGATTGCAAAAGTAATTCTTGTGCATTTCGGCCTACGAATGCAAATCAATTAAAACGTACTAGTGTTTAAATGGTACATTCGAATAAGTTTAAAAAGGGTATATATATTATAGATCGCCGTCACACAGCCTGTATATCCGCCACTGGGTATAATAAGCATCTTTATAACATAGTGAACTTTCTTGTATTACTTCAGTTTTAAAGTATTTCAGAGATAACCATTCCCCTCTTCTTTGAAATGCAAGAAATTCCCTTAAAAGTGCTCCTATGAGAACCCATGAAGGACGACACGATCCATAGATTGAATACTATTGATTTATACGAAAGTTAATGCGAGTCATGGAATTGACCTCACGCTAGATATACACTTACAGAATTTAGAGTTATTTTTAGCTTAAAAATGCAAAATCAAATACCAGGGACCAAATACAGGGTGTCTACCGCTCCGGAAAATGCGGAAAGTCTGGAAAAAGCCGGGAAATTGGAAAATGGGTCCGGAAAGTCTGGAAAAAACCGGGAAATTGGGTAATGGGTCCGGAAAATTCACCAAAAGAATCAATTTTTTTTTTCGTGTTCTTTTTTTACCCTTCCTCTTTAATTGTCAGACTGGAACCGAAAGCAACTGCAATGCATTTTTCGGACCGCGAAAGCATCCAGCGATGTGTTTGTATAAGGAGGGAAAAATGCGGCTCATTAATCGTGATGGGAGGGTAAAAGACAAATTATCTTACTTGGTAACTTATGGGTTAGGACCGTCTTTCCAAGAACAGTTAGTTAATTCTATCATAAATAGCGACTACTTCTGTTTCTTTTAATTGATGAAAGCTTAATCCTGTATTTCAAGAAGTTGTACAAAATATGCAAATATAAATACAAGGGAGAGGGCATTGTCCAATTCCCCAAAGTAAAATGCATTGGTCAGGAATTTTTTTCCTGGGACCTCCCAAAAGTCAGGAAAAAGTCAGGAAATTGACTTTCAGAAATTTGGTAGACACCCTGAAATAGCTGCCTGGTTTGTCATTGCATTAGTGAGGTTCTTCGTATATGTATTATATTTCTAAAGATAGGTTTATATTTTTTAATTCTGACAAAAAAGATTGTACGGAAATCTATTTGAGCGGTCTATAAAAAGTTCTTTTCGTTTGCACATCACACCGTTGTAAAATCACAAAATAAAAATATCATTATGTTCAAAATAATTATACAAAATAAACGTCTCCTTTTAAAATAAAAAATACGGTTAAGGGGATGGCATACCGCCTCAAATACAGCACTTCTATTCTGATTGAAAAGCAATTCGTATCGTAAATTTATGGACGAGAAATTTTCGTGAGAAATATCGTGTGAGACAATTCTCTGTCTCGTCTAGCGTCTGGCCTTGCTAAATATTTCCTTTCTCGTCTCGCGCCTTGCCTCGAAAAGTTTTCTCTGTTTCGTCTCGCGTTCTAGTCTCGCATGCTAAACAGGAACGCGACACGATGCGATATATCTCGTGTCCATCCCTAGTTGCAACTCTGCCGGATTAAAAGTGGCTAGAATCACAGCGAAAAATGGATAGAAATGGCTAAAAATTATTTCGAGCTGAGAGAAAAATAAATTACTAATAAACTAATTGCAATAACAAAACAAAATTTTGATTTTGCCTCGTTTTGAACGTGTCCTTAAAGGAATAAATTGTAACATCAAGTCAAGGTGCCCTATTGTGTTCTCGACATCCAGAGAGTCGTCTACGAAGTTTTGTTTCGCTGTCGCAGAATGTCTACGCTTTTAAAAAGACGTAGACCATCGTTTATACCATCATGTTTTCGCATTCGCATTATAAAATAAATTTAAATAACATGTAATGATGCAAATGGAGAACTACAGACCACGGGCGCCGACTTGTAAAAATTATTGGGGGGGCTCGTATCCTTACGGAGGTGGACGGGAGGAAACAAAATCCTTCTCTCCGTCAGTATAATAAAGGGGTTCAGAAATTTTAGAATTGAGATTTCAAAATGTGCTTCTTTAACATAACACTTTCATGAAAATACAAGGAATTCCATTTAATAAATTTTTCAAAAATTTTTTGAACTCATTTTTTAAATTAAGTATTTGAACTCAAGATCTCGAATCAGTCTTCAGGACACATATGGAGAAAGCAAATCTCCCTTCTGAAAGAACAACTGAATTTTAATTAAGTTAATAGCAGCAAAACAAGTAAAATCTTTTTCGAAATGTATTTAATGATAATTTTATAGGAAAGAAAATGCATGCAGTCAAATGTGGAAAACTGTTCTGCAAAACATTACTCCAGCTAATATTTCAAAATACCCTAGAAGTACAAACGAGACGAAATACTAAAATCTGGATTATTTTATTTACTTGCAAACATTCATCAGAGATAATTTTTACTAATATAAAATAGTATTTTTTATTTTACTACATGATGAAATACCCATAAATTGAATCGACTTTAATTAAATGTCGCACTACTTTAAGACAGAAAAACTGATCACATTTAAATTACATTTTCTGACAACTTTTTACAGATTACATTTAAAATTATTTAAAAAAAACATAAACAAAGAAGTAATAAATACCTCCTTTCCATGTATTAAAACAAATCAAACAAATATACAAACCATCATACAAAGTTACAAGTCCTCTCTTCGACACATACATTTTAAACGGATTTCCGTGATTTGAATTGTAAAAACAAATAAATAAATAAAATATACTTTTAAATTCATTCTCATAGTATTTTCACAGCAGGAAAAAAATTAATTTTTCAATAATATCATCCTTGTTAACATTTAAAAATGATTTAACAAAGAAATCCAAGTGCGAGAATATATCAAAATTCAGAGTCTACACTATTTTAGGTCTTCATAAACATTTTAATACTGAAAACTTTCATTTTACATTAAACTAAGAATGCTCATATAATCTTTCAATAACATTAAAAATGAAAAGAAATGTTGAAATGTGGTGTTATAGCCAACTATCTGCGCGTGGGATCGAGGCCGGGGGGGGGGGGCTTCGTGTGGAACTTGGCATAGAAAACTCGACATATAAAATCTGCATTGCACTTTAAATCACACTTCTTTTTGGAAAACCGTTCCAGATTACCTTAACAATTATGAAAACAAATTAAACCAGCTCATACGCAATTGGCAAATCAGAGACGCTCCTGGCAAAATGGACACATAGTAATCATTTTATAAACTAAAACCATAATGAATTATGCTATTTGAAACATATTTTGATGATATTTGTGCAACAATATATGAAAATTAAAATATAATCGTGCTTTACATTTAAAAGTGGAATAACACAGAAACAGATATACAATGCCAAAATTATCACTCTGAATTATTGTAGATATTTACAGACAATTTTTAAGAATACTCAATAATATGAAAAATGGAAACAAAATGAATGAAATCTAATTCGAAATCATAGTCTACGCCATATTATTTTTAAAACATATATAAAAACTCCACTGCACTCTAAATCACCCTTCTATTTGGAAAATTGTTCCAGATTACCTTAACAATTATCAAAACAAATTAAACTAGCACACTAGCAATTGGTAAGTCAGAGACGCTTTGGTTAAATGGATACATAGTATTCATTTTATAAATTAAAACCATAACGAATTATGTTATTTGAAATTTATTCTGATGATATTTGTGCAACAATATACGAAAATTAATTTTTATTCAGAACGGAAAAAAGTTGTAAAAAATATGATTGTGATGACTGGGGTACGAAGGGTATTTTGTTTATAAGCCTTCTTATGATTACCATAGCCCGTTCGTGTAAACATAGTGCTAAAAGTTCTCCTTATTGAATTTGCAAAATATACATCCATCTAATGCAAGGTATCACTGAAATGTGCACATAAAAATTAAAGCTAAATAGTCAGCTTCAAACTTTCTAGCACATGAAAAAACACTCAAAATACTGGTGTTAAACGATAAAGTAATTAAAAACTTTGTAAAAAAACACACATAAGAAGTAAAAGGAAAGAGGATACGCGTTTCGTTCAAAAATTGTTTTGAACTTCTTCAGTCCAAGCCCTTCGACGTAAAGAACACAGGGAACTCCCTGTGTTCTTTACGTCGAAGGGCTTGGACTGAAGAAGTTCAAAACATTTTTTGAACGAAACGCGTATCCTCTTTCCTTTTACTTCTTACGTGTGTTTTTTACAAAGTTTTTTAATTACTTTCTAGCACATATTCATTCAAATTTCAATTAAGAAGTGTACAATGACAAAAAGTGTTTCTTGTGTACGAAGTCAATAATGAATCAGAATTATTTTCTCAGAGTTACATATACATATACTCAGTGGCGCACCCAGGATTTTAGTTTAGGGGGGGGCGGGGGGCTGAGCTGAAAATACTGCTGAACTCGGTTATAGTGAGATCGATAATAGTTACAACCCTCTTATAACGTCAAAATATTCTGTACCACTTGATTTGCCCATACAACACAAGCCCACAAGCAAAAACTCATATAGAGTCATAAATAATAATCTGATCTTTTCAGTGATATTGTAACTGACTTTAACAGTGTTTCATTAACTCTCTGTAAGTATTTATTTAAAAACTGACATCTTTTTAGGTAAAAAATACTTTAGAAATAATTTGAAGACAATAAATAATAATAATAGTAATAATTCATTAGTGACAATTTTCATTTTTTTAAGTTTTTCACTTCAAACTTTCCACCTTTAGGGGGGCTTGATCCCCCATAGCCCCCCCCCGTGGGTGCGCCTATGCATATACTGTATAAATATTAACACTAAAATAGCTTTAATAATGTTTGATTATATTTTTTTCCTTCTAAATTTTAACGCAGGCCTCTAAAATGGTAGGAGCCCACAGGTGAAAGCCTACTCAGCCTAATGGGTAATCAGGCCCTGTTTAGGTGTAGTCCCTCTTTCCCCATGACAGCCCCCTCCTTCCTCCTCTATAATTTTTATGGTTTTGTAGCAGTTACGCTAGTTTGATATTCCATAAATAATAATTTACAAACATAGGTGCTTCATAGAGTGCTTTTACAGAAGAGGGAGGCTATTTGCAAGTGTGGGGTGGAGGTGGGGGTCGAATACGAGTATATGTATCACACGCCCAATTCACACATTTTTCTAAAACCATTTTTTGATTTTGATCGTTTTCTTTCATTGTGGATTCGAGGCAACTACCCCATTTACCCTTACGTTAATCATGCTCGCTGTGACTCCCCTTTCCTTTGCCCTCTATGTATGGATGAATATGGATGAATGCACATATTTACAAAACGGCTGCATATTTTTCTGCCAAGGAACAACGACTGAGCACATAGTCAGAATATTGTGTGCATACTTTAGTGTTGTTATAAAATAAGTAAATTAGTCAGAGACTAATGGTTTTCTAAAGAGGAATTCTCTTTCAGCAACACACTATGATATGTATGCACATGATCAAGGCCTCTCTGAATTTTGGGCCTTGTCCAAGCTCGGCTTGGGCCCTCGTTTTTTTTTCTTCCTTCTTTCTTGGCGAGATGGTTAATCTAGGCCCGTGACCACTGTGACCCCCCTCTGGAACCGCCACTGGCACCATATGCAGCCAAGAGTAGCAAAATAATGAACCGAAATTCGCCTAAAACAACGAGTCTTCTTAAAGATTTCATGGTTTTCAAATGTTCGTTTCTAAATTTTCGTATTTATGTGTAAACTAACAAAAATTTTTGAAAATCGTAGGGGGGCTGGGAGACAGCTAAGTCCCGCGTAGCCCTCCCCCCCCCACCTCTGATTACGCCCTTGATGGGGTATAGAGTTTTATATGTAAAGAGAGAAGATAAGAGCAAGCAATTATAAAATATAATCCAGAAGTTGTGCTGCTCCAAGATTTTTATGAAATCATTTTTTATTTAGCTCTTAACTGTAGCTAAATCAGAAACGTTAAGCGTTCGATATTGGTAAAGTTTTGATAAAGCGTATAAAGAAATGAATACTGTCTATATCCGAAACTGTATTAAACATCAATTTTTCATCTATCTCACAAGGTTCTTCATGATTTAAAATCTTCAAACTTAAATTTGACTATCAATTTTCTGCCTTGAATTGTTTTTAAGTCACATTTAAACGGTTTATTTTCAGCATCGAAACTTAATACTGATGGGAAATGGGAATGTCACAATCGTTTGCAGTTTTGCACAATGGGAAAATCTCCCTTATGGTCAGACGTCTACAGAAGAGTCTGTATCTCACAATAGAACAAAAGTGAAAGCTTTTGCTATACTGATTTAAAAAAGAAAGATTACATTACATGAGAACGACCCTCCTAAAAAAAACGCAGTCCTCTCCCTACTAGAAAGCAATTCCATCATCAATTGTGTCACGGTGTAAAATCTGAAGGGTTCTTGTGGGGAAAACCACCCGTTTCTTTTTGCCTAGCTATCTGATGGTCATTTGTTTGTGCTTGCGCTCCTGATAAAGAAGGTTGACATCCGTGCCTTACGGCATTACAGGCGCCCAACGTAATTCCTGAATCCCTGTGAAAGAAAAAGCGGAGTGGGAGACAGAAGAAGCTAGCGATACATTCTCTATTTTTAGGATTCTTAAGTTTAATCGATTTGGAGGAAGAAATATGATTTGACACAAAAAAAAGTTGGAGTGAAGTTTTTGAAGGGGCTCAGCCCCCTGAATAAAAATATTGGGGGGGCTGAAGCCCCTTCAAGCCCCATGAAGTCGGCGCCTATGCTACAGACACGGACAAGCGGAATGGACCTATGACTAACGACGTTTCAAATGGCTAGAAATGGCAGAAATAGCTTCAAACAGGAAGAATACGGCTTAATTCCTTAAGTTCTGATATTCTGATTGTCTGAGGTGGGTGATTGGATGGGATATTTCGGTGAAAGGTCTCGACATACTAAGTCAAATGTAAGTCATGTATTCTGCGCTGTTATCTTTTGTCGCAAACATAGCCAGAAGTTTTTCTGGAGAAGTTGTGAAAGGCAGCGGTGCACCCTGGCACCGAATTGTAAAAAAATTTTGAGGGAGCTCGAATGATTCGTTGGGACGTGTGGGGGGGGGGGGCGTTAAAAAATACTAACCAATAGTTTAATAGTTTCCATAGAATCAGGATTTTTGTAATTACGTTCCAAAATGTGCATTTTTCATTATAATCATTATATTAAAAAATTATTTTTACATTTCAGAAAATCTGCATAATTGTTTCAAGTATCCTATCTTAATTTCAAATTAAATAAGTTTAAATGGAGCGCATAAAAATGTATATAATGTAATAGACATGAAAGAAATCATGTGTTTTTTGCATTTTTTAAAATTACGTTGATTATCAACTCGGGGGATCTAGTCCGAGGGGAGTGCTCTCCGTGGGTGTTTTCCTAAGGGGTCCTAAACTGTATTTACTCGAAGTTTCGGAGAAAATCCGGGAATCTCCAGAAGGCTAGATAGGCGGATGCGACCTGAATTTAAACCAGGCACCTTCCGTTTACTAGTTGAGAGCACTATGTGCTCGGCCACTGGTGGGGCACATCAAGTTTTTAAACTTAATTTTAAAAAAAGGAAGAGGTTCTATGTTAAATGCGTATGATTTTTAAAAATAACTTTCACTTTCTTTGGTAGAGTTTTGGATCAATATATTTAAAAAAAGGGTCAATTATCTTTTATTTCGCATTAGAAAATTTCACGATTGCAAAACTATAAAGTAACGAATCTGAGTATCCGGAAATAATCTTCAAGATGTTTCTTTATCCACTCATCTTGCTTAGCCCTAAAAACTAATAAAATTTTCTAACGGTCCCGCCACATTTCTGTCAATTCAACTCTGTTTAGACAGAAAGATTCGAAAATCGAGATTCAAAATAAACTCTAAATATGCGCTTTCAGCTTAGATTTATCAAAAATTTATTATGGTTAATTTTTTTTTAAGTTTAAAAAGGGTCTTTTTATACAAGCCCAGTAGTTGGTTAATTGTTGAAAACTTTTTACTATGGATAATAATACTTTCATCACGAAAAAGAGTTCGCTTAAATATTACGAATGATTAATCGAAGAATTGGTTATTACAAGTGTTTCAGTCTGAAAAAGGGAGAAAACGTGAGGAAAATGCAACCCCTACACATTTTTAGTTGCTTTTTCCAACGATGTATCTAATCAGGGATTTATAAATACAGGGTGTATCACTACACTAAATTCTGTCCCGGGTTTGGAACGCTTATAAAAAATAATATATTGCCGATACGGCAACAAAGTTATCTTTACTGAAGAAAGGAACACTACAAGTTTTGTTTCACAAATCACGAGCTTCCTGTATCTCTAAATATATACATATAGAGTGTGTCACAACCCCCCCCCCCGGGTTTGGAAGGCTTATAAAATATATTACCAATACAGCATCAAAGTTGACTTTACGGGGAAAAGAAACATTACAAGTTTTGTTTTTCACAAATAACCAGCTTCATCGTCGTTGAATTGGTCAAGGCTCTATCGACGACAATCGCCTTCATCCGTGGCCACCACGCTCTCCAAACCATAAGAAGTATGCGATTTTTTTATGGAGTTATATAATAAATCATGTGTTTGTGTCCCGTGTGCCTCATTTACGCCAAAGGATCACAACCGCAATCGCTACCATTGATCGCGACAAGTTAAAGCGAGTATGGGAGGGAAGAATTTGACTTTAGACTTGATATCTGCCACATCACGAAAGGTTCACATATTTAACATTTATGAAAAAAAAGCTTGTAACATTCTTTATTCAATAAAGTCAACTTTGTTGCTGTATTGGTAATATATTTTTTAATAAGCTTTCCAAACTCGGGAGGGAATTGTGACACACTCTGAATATATGTCTGTTCTTCTGTCTATCCTCTGTAAAGTATTAAGATAAATTCTAATATTCTGCGGTTTCTTAAAAAAAACGAAAGGAAAATTAAAATTACAAAATATTTAATTTCATTTAAAAAATTATTCCTTGTGTGGAGGTCTCTTCACCCTCCTGCCCCCGCACTACGGGGTAACTTTCAACTGTGTGTTTCGGAGGCTTACTATACCACTGCTAGGGGCGTAACCCTTGTGAGGAGCACTTTCCAAGCATTGTGTTGAGGGGGCGCAAAATTCAAACCCTGCTAGAAGCAATCATGACACCTCAGCTACGATGCTGTTGCTCTTTCTTCTCAACCGAAAGCTGTCGACCACCTCAAGTTTGCGGTTTTCTTGACCCCTCCAACAGGAACAGAACAACCCTCTGCAAGAAAGTCGCCCCCTCAGTCTCAAGGTCATCCTTTTATGGCTATTTTATCTGCTAATCATCTGCAAAGTCAAGAAATATTTCTTGCTACTTCTAATTCATTTGAGACGATTACTTCTCACAAAAGCCTTTAAGTACTTTGTGAAAAAGCTCCGTATCCACAGTCTTTTGTCTTATCGAAAAATAGTAGCACCACACTCTTTGAGTCTCAACCAATATAGAAAAAAAAAATATTTGACAGTAGAAAGATTGGAACGAAATTTTTGAGGAGGCTGAAGCCCCCGCAAGCCCCAAGGAGTCGACGACTGTGGCCGTACATATATAAACTTAAATTCGGCTTGATGGAAAAATATTAAAACTCATGCTAAAATTACCCGGGGAATGATATATCCCGATATCCTCAACCCCGGCTTCATGTGTTCTTACATCGTCGGTCTTCTGTCAAATGAATTTATATATTTAAAAGGGAACAATGTAATCATGCTTTCCTCATGCTCATGACTAAAAACTCATCGTGGTCAGGATGCACGAACTGCTTGTTGTACAAAATTTCTTCGGATGACAATAAATCAAATATTACAAATTGACATAGTTTCTATAAAACTAGGCGCAGAATTTGAATACGGCAGCTTTACGATTTCACATTAGTTCTGTCTCGGTATGTTCGAACATTCAATAATTAAGAATACAGTATTCAAACGCTAGTGCACTTCAAAAATTAATGTACAGACCGCAATGTATAAGAATACTTTTTTGTGACATGAAAAAACTGTGAATCCTACACTTACGAGAATCTAAACAGGTTGTAAAACGGAGACCTACAATATACATACTGAATTTGAACTTATACGAATGCACCATTTAGACACTAGTACACCTTAAATTATTTGTGTCTATAGACCATAATAATGTATAAGAATCCTGTTTTGCAACCCTGTTAACAAACTATAAGCTGTGCACACACCAAAATATTTGCCGGTCATGTGCCTGAGATCTATAATATACATACTGAATTTTCGCTTAATCAAATACACCGTTTAGAACTAACGTTAAGACAATGAGTATGGTAGACAGCCAAAGTGTACTGGTCCCGCGTTGGGGCATACTGCGTGGCAGTCGATCAAAGGACCTAGAGATTCAGGCGGTTTTATGTGCATGCAGATACAAAGTAAATACGCGTTAGAACCCCTTAAAAGGTCCTCCGCCCAAGTCCCCCTCTCCCGTGGGTAGATGCCCTTCGTGTAGCCTTGCCATAACACAAAATACTGAAATACTCAATAGACGCTAGCGCACTTTCAGGAACTCCCGCCTAATGTATTAAATTCTTTTTGCAGCCTTGTAAAAAACTACACATCCTGTACACGCGAAAATCAATATGGGTGGTCTATAATATATATACAAAATTTCAGCTCAATCAAATGCACTGTTTAGGAGCTATCGTGTTTGCTTACGTACACAAATCCATCACCGCAAAAACAACATAAATGAATTAATGCCCGAAAACGTGTAAATACATGAAATTCTTAAAAGTCGAATATTTTCATGATTACAATACTTTCCATATATGTTCGGAAAGTAAAAATGCGATAGATTTAAAGATGAGGATCATTGACACATGAGAGAAATGACAAAATAGTATTCCGAAAATCAGTCATCACATTTGCGTAATAGCAATATATATATATATTTTTTTTCATAGCAGTTTCATAGTTTTGCACCATTTTATTCTTTATTGGACCTTTAATTATAACCCTTTTGAGCAGTATGGCTAACGGAATGTATGGATACATCCACGCGCTACTGTAGCGTACGCAGACTTCCTTCAAGGGGAGGGGGAGGGAAGACATAATTTGCATGCACATTAAGAAAGTACTATCTCCGCACTCAACATCATTTCCCCCCTTTCTTCAAAAAAGAAATGGTATGCAAAAAACAAGAAAAAACATAAAAGTAATGGCTGATTGGTACATAATTTGAGTTCATGAGATCAATGATGTTACATATGATGTTACATAACACGTAAAACAGTATGTCTTTTCAAATTTATTAACATTCCTGATAGCCCTAGATCAGTGATTCCGGATTTCTTTCCACTATCTTGCGACAGTGCAGAGAGTAGTTTCTTTGGAAGGAGCTATGCATTAGAGTTGTGTATAAATAAACGTAATTTTCACAAGGCATAAAAATCTAAATGCTTATGAGGTCGCATCGTGGCCAAGTGAATAAAACATTGAATATGGTGGATTGTTAAACTATTAAAGTCCAAGCTTCCAGCCAACTGCGTCTATCTAACGGTCTGAAGTTTTGGGCGATTTTTGCCAGATGTTACGCGAATATGCTTTGAATTTCTGAAAAAGACCTCGCCCAAGGCAACGACCCCCCTCCGCTAAGCAGATACCCGTCTGTTAGATTTGCCTCAGCAAAATACTCACATACTCATTAATGCTAACACTGACTGATCTAAAAATTTCGGTGTTAGGAGGATACGTACCCCTAGCTAAGCCCTTAACTCACACTTCCTTTAAAAAAAAAAATTAAATGAACCTACAATTTAACTTTTCCAGGGGCGGTGTCAACATCGGTATGTCACTTTTTTACATTTCTTTAAAGTAAAGAAAGAACAACTACTAATTATTTTAACTTTTAAAATTATTAGGTCGGTGCATAATTATCAGGCGTTTTTCCCTTTCCCCATCGGCCGGAACAGTCCCAGCTTTCGCTCCCTTCCAATCTGCCATAAGTGCCTGGTCGTCAAAATCCGATGGTCGACCTCGTCCTGGCTCATCTTCTAAGCTAATGTCACCAGACTTGAAACGGGCAAACCACCCTGCATCGAAAGCTGGGATTGTTTTGCCAAATGGAGAAAGAGGGAAACGCTTGATAATTATATATATGCACCAATCTAATATTAATTAAAAGTTCTACTGTTTAACACCCCTCCTATTGCTAACAGTTGACAGGACTAGCGTTTAAAAGCGTTTTGTGTTTAAAAAAAAGATTTTTTTCTGTTGTATTATATTGTGGCGAAATTACGCAAGGGCTATCTGCCAAAGAGAGGGTGCCTTGGTCGAAGGACATTTTAAAGGGTTCTAACGCGTATTCACGCTGTAACTGGAGAAAAGCGACTAAAACTCAACACTGTTAGATTGACAGCCGCAGAATAGGACAAAACGCTGGACAATCACTTTAAACATTTTTTTTTAATATTGTAAAAAAGTGACATGCTGAAACTGACTGTGTCCACAAAAGGTTATCTTTTATTAAAAAATAAAAGGAAATACAATCAAAGTACGAAAAATTATCTTTGACCCCCAATACTCCAATAAAATAATCTAGCTGAAGTAGCAGCTTTAAAAAAATGAAAAAAAATCCTCTTCAATATACATTGTCAGCGATCCAGAGTGAGGGGAGGGACACAGGAACACGTACCACCTGAAAATTACAGTGTAGAATATTGACTTCGTTTTTAAATTCAAGTGAATTTATTTACCAGAAATATGAGCCAAATGTTTTGTGCCACCTCCAGAATTTTTTCTGGATCCGCCACTGTCAGTATCTACCCTTTTCATTTTAAATTAAATTCAAAATGTGCAAGTTAAAGGGTTATTTGGGAACGCCCCTTATTGTTGGGGGCCCAGGCAATTGCCCCGAATGCCATGCTGGAAATCAGTCCTTGCATGTATCCTGTGTTTTATGTACGGAACACGAGTCCAGGTGATGAACCCACTCAATACTTTTACCTTTCATTCACCCTCCTCTCAGTCCGAAAAGCCGATGATTCGGATCAAAATCTTTAGGTTACTCGATCGGTTAGATCTTATACCGTATTTAAATATATTGGAACAATTTGTTATATTTTGTAACGGATTGTGTCAATATGAATGGCATTTCGTTATTGCGTTATAACGGTATGAAGATGTCGTTCTGTTCCTTTAACGTTATGGTCTCATACCGTATTTAAATTGTTATTGAACGAAAGGTTATATTCTAACAAATTGAAACTGTATCGTTATCAAATAGTTATGGAAGTTTAACGTTATAGACTAAACGGTTAACATGATTAACCCAATGCATTCTGTTACTGTTCTTAGAGTTATTATGTATAGCACAGAAAAGAATAACGTTATAATAAGTGTACGTTGAATATCGTTATTAAATATAACGTTATTCCCCGAGCAGTTTTGGGTCAAGTAACCGAATACTGATTTCTCAAATCATTAACGTTATTGATTATAACGTTATTTCGTGAAGAACGATTTGATAGATACGGTATGAATAACGTTATTCGGCTTGTGAATAACATTATGATTTGTAACGAATAACGAATTGGTTATAACGCGCATTACGTTAAGTTACGGATCCCTGATCCTATTACGGGAAGCTGTCGCTCTAATGATCTAGAATGTGGTGTGTGTTCACTCCATACGTAACGCGAATGCGCCTTATAACCCCTTAAGTTCCCCACCCAAGGCATCCCCCCTACGGCTGACAGCCTTCGTGTAACTTTGTCTCTTAATCACAATGACCAAGAATCCATTATACTACTATAGAAATACTGGCAGCCTTATTTTCTAGAACTTCGGAACACATTTCGAAAATTCCCTTAAAGAAATCTAATAAATACTACCTAAAAATATTTTTACAACTTTTGGTTTCATATACAGTGGGAATTTAGAAACATTCCTAGACAAATATACTGTTTGTGTTTTAAACAGGAGTATAAAAGGCTTTTCTTTCCTTTTCCTGTTTAGTTAAATTTAAAGATCACGAGAGATCCTAACACTTCTTCAGTGACAATACTGCGTGTAATTCTGGTGCGACTCATAAATTGCATCAAGAGAGAGGGGGGGGGGTGTGAAAGTCAGCGATGAGTCAGCGATTTTATGATTTTCATTTGCACATGATATCTGAGCAATCTGTGGTGTTACGATTAATTTAATGTCAGAATATAAAATGTATTTTTTTGTATTTTGAAAATACAAAATACAATGAAAATATATTATACATTCTCAAAATACTTTGTTTTTTACAAGTGAAAATACGAAATATACAAGATGCAAATGTATTTTGAAAATAGATGTATTAGCGATACTGCCCAACTCTGAAAAACACATACATGAAGCATACATAGATGATCAGCTAACCCCAAAAAACTGTGAGAAAAATCTAATCCCAACTATTAAAAACTCCATCCCTATTAAGTAAAATGATTAAATATCCTCCCGTAACAACATTGAATTCGACTCACAAATCAATAAATAAAGAGATATCGCATCGCTTCTCCAGTACCTACATCCAATGTCGACATTCTCAAAAGCAATTTATCCCCAGTTTCCTTCTAAAAGTTCTTATCTCATCTCACTCAATGAATGACCATCGATCTCCTTTATCGTTTGGAATGTCAACCGCCCCCGGCATGAAACTCCAGGTGCCTCTTTATATCCACCCCACTCCCCTGTAATTCTCCGAATGCCTTTCTTTACTCGAATGGCAAAGCCGTGTAGTTATCATTTTGCCGAAAAGACCTTTTGACCCTACTTTTTGACAGTCCCCACTCCGCTCTCCTCCGGAGTGAGGGATCCTGTAAAAATTACTTCTCTGTTATCAGTCTTTCGAAAAATCTGAATAAACGAGTCCCGTCCAAAGCAGAACCCCCCCCCCTCCACCCTCCAATCTACGCCACCCTCGAAAAACTCCTCCCCGGAAGCTCGTGTCGGTGATCGAAAGTTTATGACCCCTGGACGTGTTGAGGAAATCTTGACCTGTGACCTCCAGCTACATATTCAGAGCGGTGAAGTAATAGTTTTCAATCCAGTAATCCTTATTATAATACAAAAAAATAGTGGCGTATGTTGGCGCTTATAACGTTTCTAAGTTACGGTATATTTAAAATCTCATTGTTAATGGCGTTATTATTATTTTTTTAAACTGGCAGTTTTTCAGTGAATGTTTTACAATTTAGGGAGGGGCTGGGAGCCCTCGGCACACTCTTTAAGTGCGCCCCTGACTCTAATTATGGATTAGATTGTAATATTAAGATTTAAATAAATATCAGAAAGCTGAATGATAAATTATAGATGGAATAAATTGGCATTTTTAAGGAGACTTAAATTTTAGAAAATGTTATTAAAAATAACTTTCTGAAGCTTTCATAAATAATTGTTTTAAAAATCTAAGCTTGCCTCCCAAAAAATATAATTTCAAGTTCAAAACACATTTATTTTGATTTCAATAACAATAAAAGAAAAAACTGACTAAAATAAAAAGTTATAGATCCCCCCCCCCTTTCAATTAAACTCCCAATTTCCCGAAGAAAATTTTTATTTTGTGCTCCACAAAGCTTCGAAATTTTGCGCTTCTACCCCATCAGGGAGCTTAGCTGTAGGTTTTAAACAGACATTTATACGGAAGAGGGGGTAGAGCCGCCTAAAGATCGCCATTTATTATTGTATCAATAGATAATCTACCTTATTTAGAGGATACTAAAATCTTTTTAGGGAAGCACTCCCACTAAAATTCAGCAACTGTCTTATCCCTTCAATGCAGCGCAAAAAAAGAGCACCCAACATCCAGTTAAATAATATCCTCACATTCATTACAAAACAAATTTATGTCCATCTATAATAATAAAAATCTGGAGTGACTCCACTCGACTTTCCGAACACTTGATACCATGCGTTTAAATAAATTTCATTCAAATCAGTCGGATCTAGTGTTCAGGCATTAGTGCACTTAATTTGATTGCACATGATTTGAGTGTATAGGCCGGAATGTATAAGAATACTTTTTTGTGTCCATATAAAAAACTGTAAGGCGTACACTCGCTAAAATTTATGCAGTATGTAAGACAGTGACCTATAATACGCGCACCTAATTTGATTTCGCCCGCTTTTAAAATAAAAACAAAAAAATTATAAAAATTAGGTAATTTTTGACGAATTTTAATGTAACATAATGTTTAGAATTTAATAACATCAACGCGGACTGTTTACGCCATTATATAAATCAATCACGATATTAGAATTATGTATTTTTTCAACCTATCGATAAGCTTTTAAATGGGGCACCGGATTTCACATTTTTCAATTTCTACCCAGCATTTTTCAATTTCTACCTTTAATTCTGTCCCCTAACTCACCCTCAAATTTGCTCAAAATGGTTTTATTTTACTTTTTTGCGTATCTTTATACAGCTGTGCTAAAGTGTTTCAAATGCATTTTATAATCAAATCGAGGCAGGGGTTTTGATCAAGAAAAAGCACGAACAAAAATTTCCTAAGTCTGTACTGACTCAAGCAGGTCTTTTACACAAGAAATGATATAAAAATTAGAGAAAATCCGTATTTTTTTATCTCTATTAATACAGAAATACAGCTTAAGAATATTAATTTAAGCTTAAGAATAAAATAATTCATGCATTTTAATTTAACATAACATTTTATGCAATAAAAAGTTTGATAGTGTATCACAGAAACTAAAACTAATACTTCAATTTTTCTTAAAGTAACATCGTCAAGAAAACTTCATAAAATTATTAATTAATTAAACCATTTCTCATTATTAGATTTAAATTATTACAAACTAGTGTTACTCTCAAAAGTCTTCTAAAAATATACGTGTATATATTTTGCGTATGATTAGACATACATATGTGAGTACCTGAAGATAAAATAAGGACTTGTGTGAAGTGGCGTACCCAGGAGGGGGGTGCAAAGGGACATATGCACCCCCCCCCAAGATTTCTCAAAATTGAAATATTTCAGGTGGGGGGGGGGGAAACCCCGATTTTTTCCCAAACATTTTTTTTCATCATGAAAAGGAAACATGATTCCAACTAAGTGAATTCTTGAAAAATTAATAGAAAGTCTTTGATGATTCTAAAAATGTGCCTTTGTGTTCATGAGGCCGAGGCCAATGGTCAGAATTTGCAGGAGGAGAGAGAAGGGGAGGGTTCATCCCTATAGACTATCTATGTAATATTATATTATTTCTATGGAAGATGTCCCCCCCCCCCAATTCCGAGCAGTTAGTAATAATCTCTGATTTCCTATTCATAAACGGAGAGAAGTCAGGAAATCTCGTTCAATCCATTTTCTTTTGCTCGAATTGCTAAGTTCATAATTTCATAACTTTAAATTCGTTTCAATCTTTTTTTTCTTGTTATTTTTTTTTTTCTTCCGAGAATAAGTTAAAGGAATCAGTAGTCGCTTTTAAGTTTTCTTAAATCTGGTGAAAGAAAAATTCCAAACATCAATTTGAAGCAAAAAAGCGTACATTAAATAACAATTTCAAGCAACAGTAATAAATTTTTTAATGCTGTAGTTTTACATCTTAAATAAAAATTCAGAAAACACAAAGAAATTTTGAGATAAATAAATATTTTAGTTTGACTGGAAATAACCTCATACCTACAGATGAAAACAAACTACAAATGCTAAGATTTAATGATTATAGAATATCAGCAATTGAAAAAGAAATGACTGGTACAACAGGTTAGATTAACTGCTGTAGAAACTTTATAAGCATGCAACGTTGATATTTTCCCGAATATTCATAAACTTTTAAAAAGGTTAGTCAGTTTGCCTGTGACAACATGTATCACTGAAGGGTCGTTTTCAACCATGAAATATTTAAAAAACTACTTAAGAAACAATACATTTGAAATGCGTTTAAAGGGTCTCTATTATGCATATATAAAGAATATATTTGTAAGTGAGGAAGCCTTAAATATTTTGCAAAACAGGTAGAATAAATATAACCTTGCAGAAAATAGTAAGTATGAAATTTTTCATTTTATTATAACCCCTTTCTTTTACTATTCTTTAAATTATGGCTGTTTTCTAAATCATTAAATCTTTTATTGAATTTTCACTGATGTTGGAGTCCGTCGGTTCTGGTAAATACGAATTTTCGTTCTTATGGTATCTTTACTACTTTTTCCTATGATCTCCAATTTTGTAACTTTTAATAACTTGATAAAAATTGTATTAATTCATGAACAGGTTTGAAAGGGAGAAACAAAAAACGTGTACATGGGTAATACTTTGGGCCGCCCATGTATTTATTTTGAGGTGCTCATCTTAAGTTTTCTAACACTTGAAAACTTGATTAATTTGAAAGATTTCAGTATGCTATAAAATTGTTTATTATACCGGTGGATGCGATGGGTGGATGGGAGTCAAACCCCTATATGGGGCCCATAATAGCATATTACACTCATGCCCATAAATTAAGGATAATGAAGTTCAGGCAAAGAAAGAGAAAGAAGCAAAACAAATTTGACTTATTTGTAAAGTCTATTTATTAAACAAAAAGTAAAGAGCAAAAAAGATGCTATATGTTTGACATAATTAATAAAAATTGCAAGTTTTACTCCCTTGACCAAATTTCAAAAAAGAACCTATTTACAAAAAAACAGTATAGCATGGTTAGTAGGATGGTTAATACGGAGTATGTCTCCTGGACGATGCAATACAGGCCTGACAACGCCTAGGCATGCTGAGTATCAAATGATCAATCTGATCTTGGGGAATATTACACCACTCATCAAGCAATGCACTCCGAAGTTCCGGTAGACAGGTGGGAGGGGGTTGACGTGCTGCAATTCGTCGGCCAAGCATATCCCACACATGCTCTATTGGATTCAAGTCCGGTGAGTATGCTGGACAATGCATACGGGTGATATCCTCCGATTGAAGGCATTCGTCTACAATGTTTGCACGGTGAGGACGGGCGTTGTCATCCATAAACACAAATTCAGCACCCATGGCGCCTCGAAAGAAACGTACATGTTGTTCCAGAATGACATCCCGATAGATGTGGCCTGTCATCGTTACACTCTGAACATGCAGGTCAGTTCTGGAACCAAGAATAATTCCTCCCCAAACGAGCCATCCTGCACCACCGTAACGGTGTCTTTCAATGGTGTTCTCTTGGTGGTAACGGGTACCTGGCGCTCTCCAGATGAATGTCCGGCGAGAATCAGACTCCAAACTAAACCTGGACTCGTCGGAAAACATCACACAAGACCACTGTTTCGGTGTCCACAATGCATGCTCTCTACTCCAGGTTAATCGCAGGCGACAGTGAGTTGCGGTAAGTGGAACACATCTGACAGGCCTACGAGCATATAGACCAATGTGCCCTAAGCGTCTGTACACGGTCTGCCTTGAAACTGTCGTACCGGTAGCTGAAGAGAGCTGACGAGACAGGTCTGATGCTGTACTCCGTCTGTTTCTTTTGGCAGTAACTGCCAAATAGCGGTCCTCATTCGGCGTTGTAACTCGGGGGCGACCTGTACTGTAACGTCTACTCACATTACCATCATCTTGGAATCGTTGCCAAAGCCTGGAGATGACACTCTGGGCGATTCCAAGTTCCTCGGATACTTCCAGTTGGGTACGTCCACATTCCAGTCGTCCGATAATTCTGCCACGTAAAACATCATCCAAATGCCTCCTTTGTGCCATAACTATGCGGTTTTTGCACTGAAAGGCTTTCACAGCGCTTGTGAAAAATTTTACTTCTTTGCCACCATTCCTTATATACCCCTCTCTTACACTCTCGTCATTGTGACGTACCATCCACGCCATCTGGTGGTTTCCTGTAATTTGCATATTCTTCTTCAAGATGTGTGTGATCATTCCACAGGTGAAATTTTTATTTTAGAGATCAATTTCTGTGTGATTCTGAATTATCCTTAATTTATGGACATGAGTGTATTTAAAATTCACCAAGTGGTACATTACTTCTTTCATGGTAATGACGATATGCACCCCCCAAAATCAATTCCTGGTACGCCACTGTGTGTGAATAGTTGAATTCATTCAATCATGTTTTTTAATAGCCTCACCATGGCACAGTGGTTATGCCACTGACAATGGAGAAGTGTGAAGGTCCCGGGTTCGGGTCCCATCACTAACGGTGTCGATCTAACGGTTTGGAGTTTTGGTAGGTTTTCTCCAGATGTAACGTGAATACGCGTTAGAACCCCTTAGAAAGTCCTCCTACGAAGGCACCCCCCTTAGCAGATCGCCCTAAAGTAGTGTTGCCATAATCACACACAACAGCATGTTTTAAATAATAGTATTATAATATATGTTATTAGTGCCCACCCTACTAGCAATTTTGCTCGGGCTACCACCGGCCACGCAGCCAGCCGATGACGGCCCGAGCAAAATTGCTAGTAAGGCAGTACTTTATAACACTGACAATTTCAGCAACTTCCTATTTTCGTGTTTCGTCGAATATTTTATCACTCTCTAGCAAGACCATATTAACAGGCAACTTGAAATTAATTGATGGGGAAAAAAAATTCAAAAAAAAGGGAGGGGTGGGTCTCTTCAGTTTTTACATTGATTGGTTAGCGAGTTAAAGGGGGTATAAAAGTTTCAAATTCACCTCAAAATGTTTGTAATCTTTACCAGTTTCCTAGATTGACCATACAGTAATACCCGACACAGCATAAATTAGATGATTAATTTTTCAGAAAAATATAAAAAAATTATATTGCAGAACTTAATTTTTTTTATCGAAGTCGTGGCCAGGTTGTGCTCCGACAGCGAAATTTGATTTTGTTTGACAAAATGAAAGCATTCACTCCTTTTTTTACTCTTTGAAACTTTATAACTTTTCCACTTTTTTGGTCTTTCTGAACTATTTTTCCAGCTACTTGCCAATTAAAAATTTTCTTTTAAACATTTTAATAAGATTTTCACTTAACAAGTCTTAAAAAGCCGCTTTACTAGAACAAACCCACTATTGGATTGGCGAGAAAGTAATGTTTTCTTGAAATTTAAAGAAATACATTTTTAAAGAGTTTATAATTTCAAATTTAAAAAATATATATATATTCATATTTGTTACATTTTAAAGTAAGAATTTTACTAATAATTTTTTGTTTGTTTGTTTGTTTATAAAATATGGCTAGAGCACTATATAAAAAATGTCCTAAAATTGAATTGCATGTATTTATAAATACCGTATTTTGCAACAAAAAAAGTTTGTCACTTTTATCTTCGACATCATGCGTTATATTTCAAAAGAGCTTTTTGCGAGCATAAGGTTATGAATTTTAGAAAATGTTCTCTAACCTAGCATCGATATTAAAGAACTCAAGTACATACCAAATTTTGTATTATTACCATCAGTAGTTTCGGCCAGACAAAATATTGATATACAGAAAAACGCAATTACTGTTTTGCCAACCCAATATAAAATTCTCTTTAAGAAACAAGTAAATCTGTTAATTGTATATGAACTTTTTTATTAACATCTTGTAATAAGTCTAATTTTAATCAATTTGCTAATTTATTGGATATGATAAGTGAATAGCAACAAATTCATCATGCATGAATTCTGATTGCAGCATGACTGAATGTCATGCTGCAATTCAAGCTGCATGTTCAACTTTATGTTAGAAACATGTTACAAAATCTTTGAATCGCTTTGCTTTTTAAGGTAATTTTTATTTTATTCAAATTTATTCTTTGCAACTTTGATGAATTTATAGTGCTCTGAATTAGAACATTGTCGCAAAGTGAATAGCAAGAAAGCAATGTATAAATTCATCAAAGTTGCAAAGAATAAATTTGAATAAAATAAAAATTACCTTAAAAAGCAAAGCGTTTCAGAGATTTTGTAACATGTTTTCTTTTATATTTATATAAGTTTAATTTGTGTATTTTCTGATTGCAGACAAATAGATCGCGGTTGTCGAGTGTCTTTTACCCTATAGAAAAACAGGGGGGAAAAAACCCTCCACCCACCATCGTACAAAGAGAAGGGACAACTTAATGACATTTTCTCACCCTCAAAACACCCAAGGTTATACAAAAACGATCCCATTGACCTCTGTCATGTAGCGGTCACTTCCTCCGTTTATGTGGCCGAACATGAAAGTCCTTTTTACGTAAACAAGACTCCTTCCAGACCCCCGGAATAGACCTGAAGAGACACATTAATATTTTACAGACAGCCCCCGTTTCAACCCCGATTTTTAGTGACTGGACTTGTAATCAGTCATTCTCGTTCTTGCGGGTTTTCGGCAAGACGATACCTAAACCGGCAGAGCATGCTTCATCCTCAGCTTACTGATTTCAGGAAGAGGGAAACGGTTCCGGAACCGGACAGATTCGGACAGAGAGGACCGACTTCGGAACCGGACAGATTCGGACAGAGAGGACCGACTTCGGAACCGAATGACCGAAATGAATGGATCCGGACAGAAATGACTGACTTCGAAACCAGATGAACGAAAGGACCGGGTCCGGACCCAAATGACTGATTTCGGAGCCAGATGAACGAAACGAACGGGTCCGGATCCAAATGACCGAAAGGAGCGGATCCGGATCCGGACCGGGTCCATTTTTAGAGATGGATCCGCTCCGGACCCGTTCCACAGTCAGATCCGTTCCTCCGGACCCGTGCCGGTCGGAACGACACACCACTAATACATATAAAAAATTAGACTATTTGGTGTTTGAAGGAAGAAGAATCTTGACAGGAAAATGTAGCATCAATATGTGAAATACACATCTTCATAGTTATTTTGTCGCAGCTGAAAAGTACAAAACCTTAAACAATTAATTTGCCCTAATTAATAATACCTCAATTTAAGTATACTAATAATTAATTATTTATATTATATGCAATTTTGATAACGTTGTCTTATATTTAAACAGACGAATTTTCCCAGAAAAACTTAAGCGAAATGTATTTTCTCTAGCATTAATGTATATAGCAATTTTTGCCTTAGATGTCCCCGCCAGGTCCTGTACTGAAAATGGTAGATGGCTGAAATGTGAAGTTCAATAGTTCTGGCCTGCCGCGCGGCTGTCAATCTAACGGTTTTCAGTTTTCGTCGGTTTTCTCTACATGTTACGTGAATACGCGTTAGAACCTCTTAAAAAGTCCTTTGCCCAAGGCAACCCCCTCCTTCCATGACAGATACCCCATGTGCGGGTTTACCTTAAGTTCACTTGGCAAGGACATCCACATATTAAAACAGATCCCAAGTTTCGAAAGTGACGCAGTGATGCCTTCACTTAATATTTGAAAAATCACCATGTTAACCATTAAGCGCCAAAGCTCCCATTACGGGAACATCTATTATATATTTTTTTTCTTAAAATATTTTAACGCAATTTACGAAATACATATTTTATATAAACATTTACACTATAGAGTGTGTTATATATTTTTATCGGAACAATATATTTTAATTTAATGTTTTTTTCAAATTTTCAAAAAAGTGAAATTTTGTCTTTATGACTGTTTTATATAAAACTAAAAAAAAATAAAATAAATGGTCACTTAAATGTTTCAAGTAGAATGCATATTTAAAACCAACATCTTGAAGAACAATATTCTTAAAATCCTGCATGAATAGATTCCTATAAAGGAATGTTATGAACGCTTATATTTCTTGTTCCCACAGCGGGAGCTTTGGCGCCCTCCCACTAGTTAGCATTTCCAGTTACTCTGTATTGGGTTGCTGGTCATTCCGGCATTCCTGGTAATGAGATGGCGGATGCTCTTGCCAGGTTGGGCTCTGGCTCTTTTTTTGTTGGACCTGAGCCGGTTCTCGGCATCTCGAGTAAATGTTACAGAGATACTGTGTTTAGCCACTTTAGCAAGCTTCAGTATTCCAGCTGGCTTAAGTGTAATGGCCAGAGGCAGGCCCAAGAGATCAGTCTTGGCTTTCCTGGTGTTAGATGCAAGGAACTTCTGTGTCTCAACAGGTCCAGTTTCCGTAGGGCTATTGGCCTGTTAACTGGGCACTGTTGCCTTAAAAGGCATCTTAACATAATGAAGTTTGTCGATGATCCCACTTGTCGGGGTTGTCTTCTTAAGGAGGAAACTGCTTTACACATCCTCTGTGAGTGTGAGTACTTCTCTGATTATAGGTTTGAGCATCTTGGGCGCCATGTCATTGAGCCCTGGGAGCTTCACAAAATGTCTGTTAGGTCTATGCTGATGTTCGCATCTGCTACTGGGCTCTTTTCGTAGGGCCTTTTCCATATTGCTTGGGGATGATACAACAGACACATGTCGCGGTGCCTGGCCCTTTCTGGGCCTCCCCTCCAAGTCATAAGTCATAGCATTCCAGATTGATTTTGCTACCGTTCAACAATAAATAAATGTTTGGCACTTCGCAGGCTGGTTATTTCGTACATTATAGTATCAACAACAAAAATAATTACTTTATATATACAGTTTTGAGCAGCATCTGCGTAAAAAAAGGAATTGCTGTATCCAAAATGGAGAAAGACATTTATTCCCATAACACGCCAAAGCTCCCGCTACGGGAACATGCTATATTTCCTAAATGCTTTGAGTTGAAAAAAAATTTCAACTGTTCTATAATAGAGGCATGCAATGTATGTAAAAAATGTTTATGCATTTAAAAATTTCTATCTGATTCTCATAGCGGCGTTTAATGGGTTAAAAAACTCAAAATACAAATTTTCATCTAATAGTTTTTGAGTTTAAATCTTTGAAAAATTAACTCTATAATGTTAAAAAGAAATGCTAAACTTTAAGCGTTAAGTCCTAAAATAATTGCATTTAATCATATTCACATTAGAGTGTCGATTGTTTGAGTCCCGATTGTTCTAGTTTTCCATACATCTCATTTAGTGAAAAAATCAGTTTAGCTCCCAAATAATGACCAACACATATAAAACAGGCAATTTTTTTTTATTGCAGGACAAAATTTCAAATACTTGGTGCACCCGAAAGCCCTATCAGAAATCCCTCTCCCAAAGAAAGCAGGTGTATTTTTTCTGTAGATGTCCTCATAGACATTTCTGTGCAGTGTTGACACGCTGCTCTGACAATGGTGCGATATTGCTGTTCGGAAACGAGTCAACGTGTCAATACAAAACAATTGACTATTATTTTCTGATATTATGAACCTGCTCTAATCAGTAATGTGATTATATGTAACTACTTTTTTCATTTAAATATGCACTCAAATCACAAAAATTGCTTTATTTCCATTTATCTGTTTATTAATTGAATGATTTCGATAGTTCAAGACAAGCCCGGTCTACCTCGAATATTATCGAGACTACTTCAAAATGTTTTTTCCTAATTGTGGGCACATGCCGTGAGGCATTTAACACTACTACGACCGTAAGCGTTGGTCAATACATTATGAGGGTTCATGCGCGTGCTCCAACATTATCCCAAAATAAAAATGTGGATGACTTCTCAAAAGTTTAAAATTTATGTACAATGATAGAAAATATTAAGCCATAAACACAGGTCTAAACAGCTAATTTAATGCGACAGTTACACGTAGAATTCCCTAGTAGCAATGACTGCTTGTTTTCTGTTCGGTTGTTCATCGACTCATCGAATTCAGTCATCGGGAAGGGCACTTTTATTTTTCTGCAATAGATGAATTTTTATTCATGGATAGAAGTGATCTAGACGAACAGTTTCGCCGATGGGAAACCGATAAACAATATCTTATCCGAAACTGCAGCTCTATAGTCATCGGGCCTTGCAGGTGTCCCAGTGGTTAGCACTTACCTAAATTCCTATAAAGATTTGCGTAATTTAGATGTGCCTTTGCATAATCTAAGGGAAATTTTGAACAATTCTTGGTTTAATCGCATAATTTAGTTCAAATTTCTTATATTGGGTTTGGGACGGAGCAGGGGGTGGTATCCCCCCTTGCCCCCACCCACAAAATTTAAATTTGAAAAGAAATATTTACAAAAAAATGTAAGTGTTTATTATGTAAAATAGCTTGTGATATTTAAAAAATTTTAAAAAAAAATGTGTTTAAAAAAAAAGAAAAGAAAATCTATTTGAGCGTCAGCTGCATTATAAGAATAACTGAAACTTCATTAAAATGAGCAATTCTTCTGAAACCTCCTTAATGTAAACAACAAGAAGAGAAATCAGTTAATTTTTTAAAATTATCCAAGAAATATGAAAGTTAAAATCACACTAAAACTCCTATACAATTTGCAATAGTGTTTTTTAATTATTAATTTTGAATGTTGTTGCTACTTACATACATTGATAAAAAGTGAAATTAATTTCTTACCAATCGAATAATTTGACTCTTATTAATAATAGCTGACCAGCACTTTGTCAAAATTTCACCGCAAGTCCCAATCTGAGACTAAAATAACCGTAATTCAATCTTTGGCTGATGCATGATAAGTCTGGATGGCCTAGTGGTACCGCGCTAGTCTGTGACTCCGTTCGCTCAGGGTTCGGGGCCCGGTGGGGGAAGAATTTCTGTTTCTTTTTTTTTCAGAAAAGCAGAAAGTGAGCATCCAAAAAACGAAACCATAATAAACAGAACGGACATTTTTTGAAAATTTTGCTGCCGGTCGTTTATTTTTTATTAACAAATATATTTTAAACAGTTTATCGGTTTCTCATCGGAGTCATCGGGAAACGATGATCGGCTTTATGGGCCCCCGAGCGGACATTTTGTATGAGTTGCCGATGAAATTTCCCCCCTTTTGGATAAAAAGCCGTGATCGGCCATTGCTCCTTCTCCTCGGATTAAACTCACCAGCCTCTCATCGACCGATGGTTTATTGCTAGTAGGGTTCATAATATCACACACACATTCAGGCTCTTGTTTTACTGTCCTAAGGGTAAAAAAAATTACTTATATTTTCAAATTGATTATACTTTTTTCAAACTCCAGGGGGTGCAAGTGCATCCCCATGATTACATTATTTAGCCAGGTTTGAGGTAAGTCTTTTTTAATTTTCCTCCTTTAGTGTAGCCATTGTTGACAATATGCTGCAATCTGTGGCCAATAATAAAAACCACCTATGAGCTAAATTCAAACTGGAATTTTATTTTTTTAATTAATAGATTTCTTGTTTATGCAGTGTTATTTTGCCTCAAACTACTTTTTTTAATGTTTCATTAGTAAAACTGAAACGACCCGTTCTACCATTTTTAATATATGAAAGTTTATAACTATTTATTTTATCATAACACACTTTTAAAACGGCGATTTTCATTTGACAGGTAGTATTACACGGAATTGAATTTTTTTTTTTTTAAACTTTAATATAAAGACAATCTTGGTGAACTGACTTACAATAAATTGAAAGTTTTGAATGACTTTCATTGCTGAATGAGATGCTCCAGAGAGAAGAATCGCGCTGCACCGCACCGTGTCGTACACTGTTTAGCCGGATTCATACTGGCCGTACCGCACCGCTAAGACGCCGCAATGACGTCACGTGGCGGAGCAACACGGCCCCCGCGCGGCGAGCGCCGAGGGTTTGCACAATATCTGGCGAGAACAGATATTCCGCAGCGGCCGCAAAGCTACAGCCAATTACAGAAGAGCTTTTACAGCTACAGCCAATTACAGAAGAGCATTGGTGTATTTACTTGCGGCACCGCAAACTCGCCGCGCGGACTTTCAACGGTCCAAAACAGCGAAACAGTACGGCATGGTTGCGGTGCGGCGCGGCAGGTATGAATCCACCTTTTCGCCGGTGCTGGCTGTTTTGAACCGTTGACTGTCCGCGTGGAAGCTTGCGGCGCCACAAGTAAATGCACCGAATTTTAGCCTCGAACTCAGAAACTATAAAAAATGTCCATAGAGTATTTCGATATGACGTCAGGGCAGACCCGGACTGGGGGAGGGGCGGGCGGGCGGGTTATTGTATAAATAATAGGATGTGTTAACTTTCGGGTATGGTGTTATTATTAATTAATTATGATTGATAATTAATGCATTAATAAAAGATTGATCTATTAATTAATATGCGTCATTCATATTAATTAATCCCGTGTTCATTTGGGAACCCTCACTCAAAAAATTTTGAGAATTACATTTAAAATGAAGTGTTTTGAAGCCTTCTGGGGCGCAATTTGTTGCAAAAAAAAATTTATGTGCCAAACTTCATTCAAGTGCTATCAGTATAGCCTTTTTTTATTTTCTTTCTTTTTTCTGTTTGGGGGCCCGCCGAGGGCGGGGTCTGCAGACATCTTCAGGCAGTCGGACACCCTGGCCAGTTCGGGCCTGCGTCAGGGCAACTTTTTGTAGGACAACTCTGATATTTAGAGGTACAAAGCTGAGTATTCGGCCAACATGGACTTATATTGGAAAGGACCTGCATCTGCAAAGGGATTCCTTCCCTGAAAACGGACCTTGAGGATGGGCATAAGATCGATTGATTAGGAGATTATCTGTTGCTGCCATTTATCGGCAATAGTTCTCAAAAAAACGTTTTCCATAAATTAGGAGGCGATGTATCAATTTTATTAATTACACTCTATAACAAATAAATCGACACACCAAGAAGGAGGTGTCCGATTGAGACGAAAATTTGTTGATAGGAAGACAATGTACACAATAGTAAATGATGAAAATTTCAGAACAATTGAATAATTTATTTCAGAGTTACAGTAACAAGTTCAATAAGGTTTTGACCCACCGCTAGTTTGGATACAAGCTGCCACACGGCGTGGCATAGACCGATAAAGCTCCCGGATGGTTTCCTGCGGTATTTCCTGCCAAATTCGCTCCAATTGTCGAACGAAGTCATCAACAGTCCGTGACAGATGCAATCTCCTTCCCATCATATCCCAGACATGCTCGATGGGAGAGTGATCTGGCTATCTGGCAGGCCAAGGAAGAGTTTGACAAGCTTGCAGATAGTTTAGAGCAGCACGAGCCGTACGTGGTCTGGCAATGTCATGCTGAAAAACCAGCCCAGGGCACTGCAAAATGAACGGTAGCAAAACAGGTCTTAGGATGTCGTCCACGTACCGCTGTGCAGTAAGTGTACCTCTAATGACGACCAAAGGGGTCCGGTTGTCAAAGGAAATGGCACCCCAGACCATAATGCCTTGTTCAGGGCCGGTGTGGCGTGCAATAGAGAAAGCAGGATCCCCCCTCTGCCCTGTGCGTCTCCAAACACGTCTTCGATGATCGTCAGGACACAGTTGGAAGCGGGATTCGTCGCTAAAGACAATACGTCCCCAGTCGGCATCATTCCAACCTGATCGAGCCCTGCACCACTGTAATCTGGCTCGGCAGTGTGCAGGCGTGAGTGGCAGGTGGCGTAACGGTCGGCGCGAGCGTAGATTTCGCTCTCTCAACAGTCTGTGAATGGTCATGATGGACACTGGTGTTTGGGTTGAAAGTCTGACGGTTGATAGAGATGAAGAAGGCGCTGTGACAACTGATCGGACCATCACTCTGTCCTCACGATCTGTTGTAGCCTAGGTCGACCGATACCATCCTGACGCAGCACTCTGCCATTTTCCACCCATTCTTGTCAGCATCCTCGAATCGTCACATCGCTTCGACTCAAATGACGAGCGATTCTCCGATTAGTCCAACCGGTCTCTTTCAATCCAATGATACGACCTCTGTCAAACTCTGACAGTTGCTCGTAATGAGCACGAATCCTGCAGCGAGGCATTTTTAAGTTCTTGAAAGGACATCTTATCTGTGTTTAGCAGAGTTTTATACTTCAAAACTTTGAGCAGTGAAAGCTAGTAAGAAAAAATGAATTGAGGGCTTGCCAGGTAAAAGATGACAAAAGCGTTTACCTTGATAGTTCTTTTATTTTAGTAATGAAGCATGAAGGCTTGTATACAGATGGGGATGAACAAATGGAAACAAAAAAACAGGCATTTGATGTGGTACAGCATCTATGTGGCATCGGAACATTCTGGACAACAAATCGAA